>VDFB02376885.1:0-36604 GCA_007258455.2 Sequoia sempervirens
CTAATTTTTAATCTAAATACATAAAAAACACTATTTTAAGTCAAAATCCATTGCAAACATTCAATTTTCATTAAAATCCATGCTAAACTCAAACTTTTCATAAAAAATCTATCAAAACCACCCAACTATTTAGGTCCAACCTTTATTGGGAGAGTTATCAAACCAATTAGAGGGAAACCATAACCATCATGAGCTTTTAATCATGCTTTTGATTGTTCATGATAATGCGCATAAAGTTCATGTGCATACAATAACTCTTTTGATCATATTCACTATGTACATGGGATGATAGGTATTCCCTTTTAGGGTTTCTGGAAACTTGATATAAAGAAGACCATCGGCCGTGGTATAGAAGAATCAATATATGTAAAAAGAAATGTAAAGCAAAATATTGGTTTTCCTTTATGATTTTGAATATTAGTAATGTTTATAAAGATGGAAAAATCATTATCATCTTCTTCATTATCATTGTATTGAACAAAAGTTTATTTGAATGAATTGGCAATGGGCTTGTAAATATTTGTAAGTATTGATTAGGTGAAAAAACCAATTTATTTCACTTTTGTCATTAATAGGTCATCAACTGGATTTGATTAGAATGAGGTCTTGCACTTGGTTATAAATATGCCCACATCTTTCCATATCATGTCGAGGAGTTAATGCGATGATATTGAAAAATGTTTTTACGTAAAGTTTGGTGGTAAAGGTTTAATTGTTTGAATATGACTAATTGGAGAAGTTGAATCATATTCTTTTTTAACAATTGCAACATGATCACATGGAGAGAATCAAACAACTATGAAAATTTCCTATCTCATGGCCTAAATTTATATCTAGAGTTATGTTTACAGTAGTTACTTTTGTCTCAATATTATTAGCAGTTTGACATGAATGTTTATCAAGTAATGAATTTTTTGTTTTTATTTTTAAATGATTGATAGTTGTTTTGAGGCATGACTTATATGATTGACCAATAGGAGCCTATGAAGGGGTACCTTCATACCAACTATCGATATTCGATAATCATGAAGGGGTTCTTTTAGCGGTATTGAGATGGATATTCATTAGCAATTTCTTATCTTGAATATTAGGTTGTAAGTTATCTATAAACACCCTTTGAATGTCAACATCTTGAAGACTATAGGAGAATTTCAAATAAAGGGATTAGTATCATTTCATAAAGTTTTTTATTTTCTCTTTAGGTCCTTGATTACAATGAACTAAAATTGTTAATGTAACTTGAGGACTGATGTTCACTTGAAAGTGTTGGAGGAAATCATTAATGAGTTGTGTAAAGGAGGTAATTGATTGTTTGACAATGAACAAAACCAATCGAAGGCCATATCTTTCAATGATCTAGAAAAGAGTTTCACTATGAGTGAATCTTCAAAAATAAAGTCTCTACACAAGGTAGTAAAAACTAACAAATGGTTATTAGGATATTTTTTACCATTGTACTTTTCAAAGCGAGGTATTTCAATGTTTTGTAGTATAGGTGTATTTAAAATAGTGAACATTAATGAACTATGTTTAAGGTATTTTGGATGTTTACTATTGGTTTGATTTTGTTTTAAGTTTGAAATTTGTTGTTGTAATCAGTGAAGCATAAATCTGCAAAAAATCCCGATTAATCGCGATTTTTAAAAAATCTGCAGGCTGGACGATTTTTTCCCCGATTTTTTGAAAAATCATTGACTTTTTGGTCAATGATTTTTTTCCGTTTCAAACTGCAAATTCGCCAAAAAAACGTGTTTAAAATCTGGAAAAAAATGTGAATAAAATCGAGCTGATTTTCGCACAAGAAAAACCATGAGACCATGGCTTGTTGCTTACTATTATGCTTTGATATATTTTTTCCAAGCATCCATGGCTTGTTTGAAAGCACCTGTTTTAGGCTTTTAGCGCAGCAGCAAGGCAATGAGCCCCGTTTGATAAAATGCTTTCGGTAGACATGTATGAAAATGTGTTAGCATAGACAAGGCTGATGGAGGAACTGCTTGAAAAAATGTCTCAAAGAAATGTAGTCTCATGGTGATGGGTACCATGATGAATGCCATGACAAGCAAATTGCTATGGATTGTCATGGCATTTATCAATAATGAGCTGCATTTCTTTGAGGCATTTCAAACAATTCATTACCTTGTCTATGTTAATATACTATTATGCTTTGGTAGATTTTTTCCAAGCATCCATAGCTTGTTGAAAGCACTTGTTTTAGGATTTACCCATAGCATGAAGTTGAGCTGGGTATTAAATGCTTTAGTAGACATGTATGAAGAATGTGGTAGCATAGAAAAGGTAGTGAACTATTTGAAAAAATGCTTTCAAAGAAATGTGATTCTCATGGTGATGGAATGCCATAACAAATGCCATGACAAAACAGAATTGCTATGGTTGTGTGGCGTTTCCATCACCATGAAGAACCACATTTCTTTGGTATTACACCTGAGTTCACTGCCTTTGTCTATCTTATTATACCATTATGCTTTGATAGATCTTTCGAGCATCCATAACTTGTTCATAAGCACGTTTTAGGGTTTAGACATAGCGACAGGCGTTGAACTATTTGATAAAATGCTTTGGTAGACATGTATGAAAAATGTGGTAGCATCGACAACTGTCACCATTTGATATTTATGTTGTTGTAGTATGTTTTGTGCAATGTAATCAGCGATATGAATATAACCAACAAAAATCTATTTTCTATAATTCATGGATTGAACTCTGTATTTTATTTGCTCTCAATGTCTGTATGCTATGGAAATGCCATTACATTTTTTTAAAAAGTAGTTTCTTACTATTTTTCTTCAATTTTTTATGTTTTTTTGTAAATCTACCAAAAAACCCTAGTTTTTCTACCAAAAAACCCTAGTTTTTCTACCAAAAAACCCTATTATGAAAAAAATCAACTAAAAATAAACAAATCTAATAGAAAATTTGATAAAAAATAAAGAACTTTACCTGTTAGAGATGGACTCCAAATCGGATATCGAATTTCGCTTTCCACTGTGCGCCCGCCGCCGTTGAGCCGAAAACAAATGTGAATGAGTTTTGGTCGCCCAATTTTTTATATATATATACTTCAAAAAAATCGAATATCCGATTCCTAAAACTAAGTTTTCCCTCTGCCTCGGTAGTCACCCCAGCTCCAAAAAGTCAACTCACCATTTTCGCATTTTTGAGTCGTAGAAACACATATTTTTTTCTCCATTGCCACTTTTTGGCATACCATGATCCTGCACATGCCCATATATATTACATAATATTGATATAATATGAAATATTTATTATATACTATATATAGTATATGATATAATATATAATTTAATAGTATTTTTAATTTAATATATAATATATTAAATATTATGTATTATAAATAATACAAGTAACAGATATCCATTTGAGATGGATATCCATTTCAAATGGATATCTATTTTTTCTAACAAAATCAATAGGCTCAAGATTCGGTTTAGGATAGCCAAACCTAGAAAGTCAACTCAAAAAACATGTTTACAAAATTTCCTTAGTTTTTTGAAATTTTCCCTTATGGCTGACAATTTTTTTTTATCCAAATTTGATGAAACAAAAAGGGTTTATAGAAAAAGTTGTTAGCTTCCCACCAATATAAGATATGCCTTATTTTGAATTTAATAAATAATTATTATTGATTTTCTACATACATTATGACTAAAGTCCTAATTGATAGGCTGATTGAAAAACTTCTATAACTTTCAAACTATTTCACATTCTATCCTTCACATACTATAGGATAAAAAAATGAATTTCATAAATTTTTGACCAAGTTATGGTGGTCAGAAAAGATGTTTTAATAATTTTGAAGCGTTCTAATAAAAATTCATAACTAATTATTTACAAGCAAAAAAATTACAAAAAAATATTTGGCACATCTAGGCATGTGTCCTCTACATATATTGAAAGTTTCAAAAAAAAAAAAAAAAATCGTGTACTTAGGGTGGTCAGAATACACCTTCTTTTTATCCTTTTCTTGAAAATTTAGTACCAGTGCATTGAAATTTCAAATTTTCGCAAAATAGATTTACTTTTTTTCCAAAAGAGGACTAGTAGCCTAGAAACTACATTCAATTTTCTACAAGTTTTGTTCTTAAATATTTTTCAAATTATGTTAATAACCTATTCAAATTTGTATGTCAAGTTGTCTAACTCTATTTTTCAAAAATTTCATTGCCACTTAGGGGCCTAGTTTGGAACCCCTTGATCCTACACTGACCCTAGTCATGGCTTTGAGTGATGAATTGGTGCTTCCAAATGGACTGCAATCTACAGCCATGATGGGTGGCCTACAAATGCAAGTTGCAAGACTACACAGTTGGGGGTTGTGTATGCTTATACTGCACCCCCTTTATAACTCACATCAAATTAACTTGCAAGCCAAAGGAATGGGTGTCTATGGGTTCTTATATAGGTTAAGGCATGTCGTGGCCTACAAATTATGTCGCGAATTGATGCCATGACCTACACCTTATGTCATGGCCTACAAATTATTCCATAAATCTTCAATTGCTACCTATGTTTGGATTTCCCCATGATTGTGTATGCTTCCTTGTGACTTATACTCCATGAAAATTGTGACTCCTCTCTACTACATAGCCTTGCAGAGAGAAAAAACAAAACAAACCTATGGGAGGGTACTACAAAATGTAATACGCTATGGTTCCACATAATTTTCTCCACCATCCAAGAGATTGGGGATCTCAAAAGGAAGATCGAGAGGGAAAAAACAAACACCAAAGATAGGCGATGCAGATGGTGAATGACACACTGGTTTTTTTATTTCCTTCAATATCATGGCCTCTTTGATCTTTGAAATGATAAATCATGAGCCCACTAAGGAGGGTTTTAAATCATAGATAATGTGGTGATGTGCAAATTGACTCCAAATGATACCTCAAAATTCTCTTAGAAATGCCTAACCATCTTTCTACAATTGTTGCAACACAACAATTGAACTAACCAAATAAAATGAAATTCATTCACCTATGGCATGAAACTATCTCCCCTATGCTCTGATACCATAGAGGAAACACGAAATTATGGAGATAAAAGACAAGCACAAGTGAACAATGCAAATATTATATATTTAGTCAACCCAACTTTTGAGGTGAGATGAAAAGTCTTCCAACCTTAAAAAAGGTAGCACATGAGGTTTACCAAATAACTTGGTAACCTCTAGAGGCTTAAAGGTTACACATTCAATTAGAGAAGATGTTGCCTAACCTTGAATCAACCTACGTACACTTAAGTATGGTGAATAGCTAAATTGTTCAAGTTCTAACATCTTCTTCCATTGTTTGAGAAGGTCTCATTATGGATGAACCAAATACAACTTCTTGTATAAAAAAATTGACAAGAATGTAAGACTATTTGTATGTGCATATAATCACAATATATTTGAAATTAGCATATAAATCACTATAGTAGGTTTTATAAGTTCCTTAAACTATTAATTCAATTAAAATTCAGTTCAATTACCTTGACTCTTTGTGATTTCTCTAAGATTTATTTTGTGAATGACAATCCCTTAGGATGATCAAGTGTTCTACTATAACATATTAGCAAAGGTGCCACCCCATTCACATTTGGAGTAGACTACAAAATTAAAATAAGATCAAGTTTTAAATTAATATATTTAATTAACCATAGTTTAAATCATATGCATATAATTAACAAGTTAAACATGTACAAAAAAAATACTATTAATTCTAGGCCATATTCAATTGTTGAAATAGTACCATAATGAACTTCTTTAAGTTCCTCATCTGTTATCAAATATTATCCCAGTTAAATATACATTAGTACTAATATTTGTTATATTAATTTTAAATAAAATACAATATGAAATAACTTTAAGTTTTACCTTTATGAAAGATTGATTTTTCTTTTCTCCTCTAACCCTTGATGGCTCTCATTGTGTTCTTGCCTTTGATTCTTTTGCATGTGTTCTTACCTCTAATGTCTCTCCATATATTCTATACCTTGTTGGATCTTCTTGTGTAGGTGTCATATGATGAGTATTATAATAAGATGTGTTTAGGGGTGGCTCACTAGTCTCTTCTAGAGGACCTAAACACATATGATTGCACATAGTGCAACAATGAGGCACACAAATATGTGTAGAGAAGGAGGATCTACCAATATCAAACAACTGACCAATAGTATCAATCTCACATGGTTGGGAAAATTGATAAGTCTATGTAATCAAATGGCTAGTCAAAAAGTGTATGACATTGAGGCTTTGAGTTGTTGCATTTGCAATAACATCTAGGTGTGTTATTGGAGGTGGAGAAAGAATAAGGGGTGGGGAAATATATGGACCTTGCATTTGTCACATTGCCCTAGTTCTACCTTGAGGCACTCCTCTACCTACTCTTTGGAAATATCTAATGTCAAAATAGTTCACATGCTTTCCTAAAACAAACTCTACATATAGTTTGTGAAAGAAATATAGAGGGACATCAAGATTGTTGTTGGGGGATTTACAAAAATCCAAATCCACCAAAGATCCCAATTTTTTATGTCATACCCTCATGTGTGCACCATTTTATGGAAAATTTGGGTTTACATACATCTATAGGTAATCTAGTTTAAAGATTCACAAAATTATATGCTAACTGGGCTTTGGATATGTATAATTCTTTCACTTAATCATATGGAAAGCCCTTAGAGTATTCTTGCATCTTGGATTCTTAACACTCCTAAAATGATTCGTGTTCCCTTGTAAGACTTTTAGCATGAACAATAATTCCCTATAAGGTGGTTGTAATTGTAGACAATTGAGGGTGACAATAGTATATTTTTGTAATGTTCTTCAACTCAACAATATTTATGTCAATCAAGTCTTGAATTGAAGGAGTTTTTGCTAGGGGAGGGTTCACGTTTTCAACTTCCTCTACCATTTCAACCTATTTATAATTCAAAACTTATAAATTAACAAAAAAATAACTAATTACTAAAACTAAAAAGTAAAAACCTAATTTATATGAAAAATTTCAATAAATTTTGATAAAACTAAAAAAATAAAAATAAATAAAAAACATACTTGGCCAATTTGAATGATAAAATCCAAACTTCTAAAATAGATATTTATTTTTTAGCTTTCCAATATCCTTTTTGTGTTGTTCAGCTTCACCTTCTATCTCAATCACGTAACTAAATGGAAGAGGTATTCCTTTTTCCTTTATATTGACATTCAAGAAATGAATATCCATTCTAAACGGATATCTATTTTGCAAGAAAATAGATATTCGTATATTGAATGTATTAATTTTTAACATAAATAATATATAATATTTTAATAATACATAATAGTGTATAAATATATTATATAAATAATATATAACTTATAATAATATAATTGATTATAATATATAATATATATCATATAAATATATTACATATGACTATTGAACAAAATGGATATCTATTTAGAATGGATATTCATTTTTCTCTAGTTTTTGCCAAAGCAAAATATACTTTTTACTTGTCTCAAGTAAAAAGTCAAACATTTATTTCACAATTTTGAGTAAGTGAAAACAAGTATTTTTCCTATCCTCGCCGTTTGACCCATCATGATCCTGCACTCACCCCTATGCCTTCCTTTGAAGGAAGGAGGAGGGTTGTCTACATATATGGTTCAATCAATAATATACTCACCCCTTGACACTATACATTGTATGTAATAACTTCCATTGTAAAAAAAATCTATACTTCTTTGTAATAGTTCAATTAATCATAAAATGTGTTTGCTAATTATTAGAATTAACCAACAAATAGTATAAATATTGAATTGATATCAAGTAATATCTTTGGAAATAAAATTTTAATTATAGTTCAAACTCAATTCAATGGCATTAGGTTTCATTTAGTCAGTAGCTTTGGTGGATATTGCATAGAACTAGGTCTCAACTATTGGTCCTTGCAAAAAGGATATTAAATAAATTCTCATATATTTTCTATTCACCCTAGGTCTCAATTATTGGTCCTTACAAAGTTCCCAAACAAATTCTTAGAATCATTTTCCATTCATTAAAAAATTAGCGAGTATCTTCCACGCATTGAAAGGGGATTTACATGGAGCCTCCTTTACGTAATTCGAGAATACTCCAATTCGTTCATCACTGACAATCCTGGGGCCGACCGTAGTTTAAAGGAAACAGGGATTCAATGATCATGCTTCTCAGAAATCCATCGCTGGTTTACAGGAACTTGCCATTCACTCTATATAAACACCACAAGCTCTATTTTTTAACTGTTCAATCAGAGAAATTATAAGCTTGCAGCTTGCAATTTTTAAGAATTTGTGAAGTTTGTGGAATTTCAAGACAATTCCAATATTTCAAAAGATTGTGTTGAGAATCGTGAATTTACAGTTTAAAATAATATTGTAGCATAAATTAAGTGTCAAGAAGTAATAGAAAAAAATAAAATAAGATGATAAAATAATTGGCAACACGATACAGATTTAGGTGGTATAATTTTGACAACATGTCAAGAAAACATTCACAAACAATAAAATATCTGTATTCTTATCGTTTAGAAAAATAATTACAACTGCTGCTATTATAAATTTTATAATAATTACAACTGCTGCTATTATAAATTTTATGTGCCTTACTTAATATTTTAAGATAACAACCACTATCAATTTTATCTAGATTTTTTTTAAAGGAAAATATTAATTATCTCTTAACAAAAACAGTTTTTCCTTAAAATAAAACAAGTGTTTTATTATTTTAATTGTTATTATCTAGCAGTTGATAGAGAATTTGTGAAATGGTGACTAACAGTTTAATTTGAGTAATACAAAATAAATAATTTCATTACAAAACTGTGTGTCAAATTAACTATTCATGAAATGTAAATTAATAAAAAACTCTAAATTATATAACTAAATTTCAATCAAACATCATATAAATATTTTTGACATAAAAGAGATTCTTTGAAATTGAAACTTTCAATAAAATAAAATAATAAAAGACAAAATTAGAAAACAATCCAATATAAAACATTTGAAGAAAGTTCAAGGAGATGAAGGTTGATGAAGCTTTCTAATTGAATATATCTTTATGATCAACTTCGTGATCAATAAAAAAAGAGGCCCATAAATTGAAATTTTTAAGATTAATGAAGCTTTCAAAAGAATTCAAGCTTAAACTAAGCTTATTAAAGTGATAAACAAATCTCAATGGTGGAAAAAAGAAGAAACTTGCTGGAAATAAAGTTCTGAATCCTTTCGACCCATTTATCGGATGGAGATATACGCAATAACAACGAACTACTCGCGAATTATTTATTGAGAATCCTGGTGCCGACTATAGTTTAAAGGAAACAAAAGCAGTGGTCCAAAGTTACACTCTTCCCAGAAATCTATCGCTGGTTCACAGGAACTTGCTATCACTCTTTATAAACACTACAAGCATAGATAAATTATAAGCTTGCAATTTTGAAGAATTCGTGGAATTTCAAAAGACGAAGTCCAACATTTCAAATGGTTTGAAGTTGGTTGAAAATTTGTGAAATCTGTTGACTCACAAATATAGAATGGATAGCTTCAATGGCAAGGCAGTGTGCTCTAGAACTGGAAAGGGAGAGGCAAACCAATATTCCTTTCATAATACTATTCCTGGGAAATCTAAGTTTTATGTGGGATTAGGTAGGTTTATGGGGGATTTGAAGGAGCTTTTATTCGACAGCGAGGTCTCGGTTGTTGGTGTGCATTGTATGGGCGGTGGTGGGAAAACGACTTTGGCCTCGGCTATATGTGATGATCCCCATATCAAAGGTAATGTTTCTTTTTCATCATTTCTGTGATGTTCTTCCATTTGTTTTGATCATGTATTTGGAAGCCACTCTGAAATTTCTAGCCCCTGTAGTCAATACCTAAGAATTTAGGCAAAGGGCTTCGGTCTATCCGTATTAAGGCTGATTTCGTTTGTAGGATCTATATTTTTTTACTGTTCCCTTTTTCTTATTTGAGTTTCAATGGGTGTGTATAAGTTTTTAAATAAATTCTCTACAGTTCACTTGTCTAGATAACTGTTGTTTAAGTTTGATTGGAAAACAATATCACAATTTGACATGCTGTGGAAAACACCTCCTACTTATCAGTTGAAGTATTTTTCTTAGTGTAAGATTTCATATAGGTTATGCTGTAAAGGTTAATAGATTACTTATTGTTAATTGTTAGATTTATTAAAATTATTGTCATGTATAGGTTGTATTTGTTAATGCTACAGCTCTGTGTCATGCAATTGTTGTACCTTTTATTGTTGTAGTTGTTTTGTGGCTGCAAGTTTCTTCTGCAGTTTAATACTACATTCTCTTTGTATCATGCATCATCAATACAAAAATAAAATAAAAATACTGTTATATATTTTGAAATTGTTGAACATTTTTTAAGTTATTTATTTATTTATTTATTTTAATTTCAAAGAAAGATATTGGATATTGAAGGTTTCAAAGATTATGAAAATTATCATCTAACACAATTATTTTTTTTGTTTCATCCGATATGTATGGATATATACATATATATACATATACACACAAATAAATGTTATCAAGGTGATTTTGGTGTGGGTTTGTCTACTATTTCTAGTGTCAAATTTGTAGGTTCTCAATTCTTGAGTCATGATTGTTTTCTTTTTAATGAGGATAATTGCTTCTAGAGGTAGTGCTTTGCTTAGGTGCTTCTATTTTTTCTTAACAATTTAATGAGCACGAGTAAATTTGTTGGAAACATCTTTTCAAGAGATTAACCTTTTAAGATGAAAAAATATTAGTAGCCCCCAATTCAAACCTCATTAATTACATTTGACTCTAGATCCTTTATACATAGTTCAAATTTTTAAAGCAAGATTTAGAACTCCTATGTATCTTTAACATTTGTTTCTATTGCAACTTTAACTAAGAAAAATAGAAGGTAAATGTGCATGTAGCGAGTAGTGCTTCTTTTATTTTTGTATTGCCATGATGCAATTGGCATGTTGATAGTCACTTGCAATGAGTGCACTATGTAATTAAACAAAATTTTAAAGAAACACAAACTTTGTTATATTTTGGTAATAGAATATATTGTATAGATTGTGATTACCAAGGTCTTCAATTATATTGTTGATTAAGATGTCTAGTAGCAAGAGATTGTGATTGTGTGTGTATGATCCTATTCTATGTTCCTAAAGGGGATATATGCAATATCATGCATATGGGTTTATTATTAGTAGTTGAAGGTTGGGGAGGTGTAGATCTATCAAATATTGGACCCACAAGACTATAGCATACATGATACCTTAATGATTAATGTCTTTGATGTTTATCATCAGCCTTTCAAGTGTAAGACCTTGAGACTTATGGATTCTCAAATCTCATGCCATTTTTAGTGAGAGTTAGCAATGACAAGCATGGTTAACTAAAATAATGGATAGAAGGGGTAGATCATGCATATCCAAAAGTGGACCCACATAATGTTCAAATTTGACTACAATAAATATTGACAAATATGGGGCTATTATCACTTTTATGGATAATATCACCAACATTCCCTAGTACTCAATTGATAGGATCTCCGACAACCCATAAATTTGAAGTGAGTATAACCTATTGGATAATACACAAGAACCCTATGTCGGGAAACTTGTTTTCTTTAAAACTAGAAGCAACTATTCCCCTTATTTTTAATATTGTGTAATGCATCTAAAACCCCCAATAACTCTAGCATATATTTATTATATAGAACAACCAAGTCATTTGTCAAAAAAAAATACACAAAGGACTAGAATGAAAATAATTTCACATTACTAAGAAAATAATTAGTATATTATGTTGGTGTGAATATGGTATATGACCTAATTAGTTTACCTCTTTGGTCTTATTTACACTAGTTTACTTAAGTTTATTTAGGGCATTATCACTTTATGCCTTAAGTCATTAGATTAATACACACATCATAATTTTATGTTATCTTATACCTCACTTTGCACTATGCAACCAAGGGGTTTTCATTATAAAATCATTCAATAAATTATATGATAATCAATCATATTTGTTGGAATTATGAAAAACACGAGCCACATGATCAAACAATGAACAAAGAAACCTTCCATGCAAGAGAGTTGCAAATAGTAATATGCAATATCTTCAACAAGAAAAAGCTATAGAATGAACTTCAAGAATCTTCAAAAAGAACAAGAGTCCTAAAAGGTTGAGAGTTCAAGAATTCAAAGGCATGATAATGCAATGAGATTTGAGTGCTATATAGGAGTAATCCTATATGATAAAGGGATTAGATCATGACAAGTGTAAACATCTCATGCAATGAGAAAAAATGATCTAATAATAACTCTCTAGTTAACATAAAAAATTATTCCTAAGTTTAGCTTAAGTGCATGAGAATAAATTAGACTAATAATTAATTAAAGAATAATTATTTATTTATTAGCTAATGTATGTTTACTCTAACACCCCCTCTTAAGTTGAACTTAGGGAGTAGCTAAAAATCCTAAAAAGAGAATGCATGATGGGTCCCAAAAAATAAGGCCTATTGAGGTATCCATGTACAAACAATCTAATCTCTCACAATTGGAGGAAAGGAGAAAATAACATGGGAAAAAATCCTCTCCAAAAGATTTAGATTAGTTGTGTTTCATTTTGTGCATTTTATTTTTGTTTCCCCTTTGCTATGTTTTGTTATGTTTTGTATTTTATTGTCTGTCTCTTCCTTCATTATTAACTACTAGACCAAAGATCAAACCTGTGTAATTTGTACTTAAAATTGGAACCTATTACAATACACTTCTATAAAAAATTTGGGCATAAAATATTGGCCAAAAAAGTTTGAATGCATTAATAATTTAATTACAATTTAAGTTCTCACAATGTGATCGAGGCTTGTACCTTGCATTGCCTATAACATTACCAAAGACTTATGAAGAAAAAAAAAGTAAGCACTGTAAGAGTCCTATTTATTTTTTAAGTTGAAAGTGTAGCAAGGTAAAATGTATGAAACATCATTTAATTGAATCACTTATTATATCTAAAAAACCCACCCTTGGTATTGTCCTTGTTATTGCTAGACCTTGTAGTTTCAAAATAGATCAATGTAAAATTATTATTTCCTATTTTTCAACGCTGAATCTACCATACTAGACTAACTTCCTATATTACAGGTTTCCATGCAAAGAGCTAATTTTCTAAAAATGAGTTTTAGGAGAGCAATCAAATCTATGTGAAAAACATGTTTCAATAGAGAAATTTTAAAGAACATAAGATGAATCAAGGTTTTTTCTTGAGATTTTTATGAAAGCAAGTCTCAGGTGAGAAAGATAAATATTTTAAAAATAATATGAATCGAAAAATAAATACAAAAAGAAATCATATTTGAAGACTGAAAGATAAATATTTTAAAAATAATATGAATCAAAAATTACATACAAAAGAAAATGATATTTGAAGATTGGAACATAAATATTTTAACATACCATTTATAAAATCAAAGAATGATTCTAGAAAAGATTACTATTATGTGTAAGGTACAATCATAAAGGCACCTATAGAGCTTTTTTTCAGTAAGTTTTAGGCAAATTGAATCATCGTCAACCACTAAAAATGAAAACCCTACAAGAAATTGATTGGCAATACCACTTTCTAAATTAAAATGCTCTTTTCCTTAAAACCTCTCATTTTGACCAAATTTTACACTATTGCCATTATCATACAATTTTCTCATCCTTTTCCTTATCAGACTATAGTGAGGGATTAATAATGAGGTCAATGTTTTCTCAATCCTACCCTACAATGTTTTCATATATATTTCATATTGATTTATCTTTAATTAATTATTAGTTTAATTTATTCTCATGCACTTAAGCCAAACTTAGGAGTGATTTTCTATGTTAACTAGAAAGCTATTATTAGATCATTTTGCCTTATTGCATGAGATGTTGACACTTGTCATGATCTAATCCCTTTATCATTTAGGGTTGCTCCTATATAGAACTCAACCCTCATTATCTTAGCATGCCTTCGATGAACTTTGAACTCTTGAATTATATAGCTTGTTGAGGATATTGTATATTATTGTTTGCATCTCTCTTGCATGGAAGGTATCTTTGTTCATTGTTTGATCATGTAGCTCATTTTTTCACAATTCTAACAATATTCATGTATATATATTGTACATATGAATCTTTTGATAGAATAGAATTATTATGTCATGTTTGGTCTCTCTTGTGCTTTCACTAGAGCTCCTAGATCTTGGGTGGTCTCTCGATTGCCAAATATTGCATGGTATAAAGCATGAACTATAAAAATTTTTAGACATTTCATAAGTAGCTCCTAGTAACATTTTTGGATCTACATATCTTATGTAAGAAAGATACAAAATTTTAGTTGAGATGGTTCACCACCTTGTTGATAAAATATATGTTTAATGTACAACAATGTTAAATTTATATGGTATGAAGATCAAACATACACAAGAATATTAAAATGATGGGTGGAAATGCATCCAAATCACCAATGAGGATGATGAAGTGACTACCAATAGGAACCTGATTATCCAAGGGAAATAGGTCAATATGCTTGTGGCAAAAATGATTGTTTTAACTTTTATTATGATGACATCCTCTAGGCTAGTGTTTTAGAACTATTTGATGACTTAGAACATTGTGTGCTATATATTTGAGCATGATAGGTTAGGATTTGATTGTCAAGGATCAACACTATCACCCATTAATAAGATTTAATGAATGAAAGGCTTCAAGACACAATGTGCCAACTTTATGAATCTAAGTGAATATTCAAAGGGAAAATGCACAAACATGGAATAATTGGCACACAATTTGATAAAATCTTTGAATTGTAAATTGAGCAAAAAATTGTTGACTCTTATGAGCTTCCACATATCCTAACCCATTTTAACTATTCTCATTGTATTAGACACATCTGAATAAAAAATAATTGTATTAGATCTATGAAGTTAATATAATAACCTTGTGCTAATCATTATAATTAGCTAACATTTGATCAAATGATGTAGGCTTTGACAATTCATAAATGTCAAGGTCTAACACTTGAAAGTGTATCAATTGACATTAGAGATATTGATTGTTAGGATCTCCCATTTACTGCAATTTTGCATGTGCAAACTTTAGTAGATCTACATGTCTTCTGAAGGTTTAGAAACTAGTAATATGTTTGCATGCAAGATTTTGCATATGCCTCCCTTTGGAGGAAAGATGAGGATTACCCTCAAATTACTAGATGGATCAATCAATTTAATGTACTCCACCTTTTGGCTCTATACTTTGTGTAGAATGACTTCCATTGTTGTAAGAAAATATCTACATTTCTTTGTAATATTCTAATTAATTAAAAACAATTCATTATATATACCTATCAGTGTGCTCATTGCACATAAAGTATGATTGCTAGACATTAAGTGTGACAGCTAATTCTTAACATTACCCAACAAACAACATATCTTGAGTTGATAGAAATAAAATTTTGCTTGCAGTTTTTATCAATACAATAACATTAGGTTTAATTTGGTTAGCAACTTTTGTGAATATTGCATAGACCTAGGTTTCAACTATTGATCCTTGCAAAAATGATATTAATATATTCTCACATAGACAATTAGTAATGGATTGTTACATATTATTAGATTAACTATAATTCTAATGTAATATGATTGTAAAAGTAAGATTAAAATATTAATCATATTCAAATTCAAATCTTGCCATGCGCATGTGTGAAGATGACAACTTTTATTTGTTATTTGAGTACAAATGGGTGTCGTGTTAAAATAACTTCTCTACAGTCCACTTGCCTAGATGACTGTTTCCTTGGGTGGTATTTAAGTTTTTATGGGCGTCCACTTCTAAAATAACATGGAATTTAAAGTTCAAGGAAAGATACAGGAAACTGAAGTTTCGAGGATTACGAGAACTACCATGTAAGGTGACTAACTTTACATTTCATCCCTTACATATCTCTGTTGCCGAGGTGATTTTGGTAGGAGTTGTCTACCATTTATGTTGTCAACTTTGTAGGCTCTTAATTCTTGAGTCGTGATTTTTTTAAAATAAAAAACATGAGGGTAATTGCCTGCAGAGGCAGTGCTCTGCTTAAGGATTTTGCGGTTCTTTTACAGCGTGCTAATAGCACAATTGTTTTTGTGGACATCAGGTTGTTTCGGAAATATAGTTTTCGTCATTGTTTCACAATCCCCAAATCTCAAGGGAATTTTAGAGACTATATGGAAGAAGATCATTGGGAGGAAGGTACCTGAGTTTCAGAATGTGGAGGATGCACATATACAGCTTCAGCAGCAGCTTTTAAGGCACTCTAAGCCAACTTTGGTGGTGTTGGATGATGTTTGGTCCAAGGCTAATTTGGAGAAATTACTATTTGAAGCTCCAGGGTACAAGACCCTTATCACAACCAGAGACGCTTCTACCATCCCCAGAAACCCATCTACTAGGCTGTATCAATTGCAATTGCTGAACCAAAAGGATGCTCTCTCACTTTTCTGCATGGAGGCATTTGGACAGACAGCAATTCCAAGTACGGCAGATGCTACTCTAGTCATAGAGGTATAGTCTTCTCTTACCATGAAAACAATAAATGTTAATGAACCCAAAGCCTCTTATCAAATCGAATGAGAAGAACATAAGTGAAAGGAAATTGTGAGCTTATTTGGGTTTTTGCTTTGGGAAATTGGAATTATTGAATGTTCTGGTACTTTAAGCAGTAATTTTAGATAGCTTTGATGGAAAGTACTTAATCCACAAAAGTTATAGCTCAAATTGTATCATACAATTTCGTTGCTTTTAGATCTTAGAGGGCTTCCTTAGACATTAATAAAAATATCAATACGGTGAATGACAGGTGCAAGCCGAATGCAAGGGTTTGCCCCTTGCTCTCAAGGTGGTTGGAAGCTCTTTGTACGGGGAACCTCATGTGGCCTGGGAGAATGCAAAGAAAAAACTTTCCAAGGGAGAATCACTATCCCTATATCACAGCGAAGGGCTTTTTGGACACTTGGAGACCAGTATTGATTGCTTGGATGATGTTGGGAGGGAATGCTTCTTAGATTTAGCCTCATTTCCAGAGGACAAGAAAAATTGTGCTGATGCACTGCTCAACATTTGGGTTTATGTTCGGAAGATGGAGTGGCAGGATGCCTACATTATGTTACTGGAACTTGCAAGAAGAAATCTCCTCAATCTAATAAGCAATCAAGGGTAAATGTCTTTCCTTGCATATATTAAATTTCCTGTTTTATTGTTTTGGACATAGGGCTGACTTGGTTGTTGCATTTTTCAGAAGTCGAGCAACAATCTCTTATGGATGTGCCTTTGAGCTGTTCTTTTCGCAGCATGATGTGATACGAGACTTGGCCTTGTATTTGGGATGCCGGGGCAGTATAGTCCATAGAAAGAGGTTACTCATGCCCAGGAAGGAGCATAGCCTACCAGGGGAATGGGAGTTGCTTACAGATAAATCGTTTAATGCTCAAATTGTCTCTATTCACACAGGTGGGATATTTCGCCCAAATACTTATTTACTGGCAAAATTTGCAGGCCATTGTGAACTAATTAAAATATTAAGATTTATTGTGTGCTATTGTCACACTTCCTCTTATATAGGATTGAAGCAAAATACCTGTGATATCAAAATTTACATGAACAACTGGTGTACTTCACCGCTGAAAAATGTTCTAATTCAATTGCAATGTGGTTGATCTTATGCAGGTTCTGTGGATGAGAATGAATGGAAGTGGAATGAGATGAATCTTCCGGAGACAGAAGCTCTGATGTTATTCTTTTCTGCTAGTGAATACTTTCTTCCCCCATTTCTGAAAACCATGAAAAAGCTGAAATTTTTAATGGTATGTAATTTGAGTTCAAAGAGAGCCACAATAAAAGATTTAGATACCTTATCTTCACTCACTCAACTCAGAAGTATTCGCTTGGAGAGGTTGGTTGCACCCACTTTTCCTAAACAGAGAAAAGTTATACAAAACTTAGACAAACTTTCTCTAAGTCTATGCGAAGGATTTGTAAATATGTCCACATTCAATGACACCAACCTACAAGAATTTAACTTGGACCACTGCAGCGATTTGGAGGACTTGCCCCTTGCCATCTGTCATATGCCCTCTGCTCAGACATTGTCTGTTACCAATTGCCATTTGGTTGAAAAGATACCATATAATCTTGGAAATCTGAGCTCTCTGAGAATGTTAAGATTATCGGCATTACCAGGCCTGAAAGAGCTTCCGGCATCAATTGGAAAACTTGGGCAGCTGGAATATCTAGACATTTCACTTTGTGAGGGCTTGAAAGAACTTCCTGAGGAAATAGGGCAACTCAAGAAATTAAAAGAATTTGACATGAGAGAGTGTTCTCGTTTGAGGAGGTTGCCTAGAAGTGTATGTGGACTAAGCGCTCTAAAACATGTTATCTGTGACGAGAAGGTTGGGAACCAATGGTTAAAAGCTAAGGCCATTTCTATCCCTGAACTAGGAGTTGAAATTGTGGAACCACAATTTACTTTGGATTGGCTTGATGATTGACTTCTTTTCCAGACTCTTCACATAGCTGAAGCTGCAGAATAAACGTATTACTTTCATATCTGAATTGAAGGAATATGGCAGCGTTTGTTAGAATTGGTGATCGTGTATTTGGACCTTTTCTGGGGCATAAACGAAGTGTTTTTTTTTCTATCACATCCCTTAGTAACTCTTTTATTTTCTTGTGAGACCCTCTAGTTCCGTTGTAATTTGGACTAAGGGTGGAATTTGTAATTGTAATATATTATTAGATTTATGTGTGCACATATGCATTGTGTTGTGAATTCTTGATGACCACTATTAATGAATATGACTAAGTAGTTGTATTAAATATTAAATTTAATGTATTGATTATGTTTTTTGTACTAACCTAGACTTATGTTGGATTCGTGGTATTGTGCAAAGAATATTGAGATGCAAGGTGTTTTGAGAGATAGATCATAATGTCAAACTCTGTGTTAAAACCTTGTTGGTAACATTTCACCAAACATAGGTTCATATAAGCAGGTATAAAATATGTAGGGCACTGATATTTAAATAATTCTTTCATCCCCAAATTGAGTCTACTAAAACTTTTTTAAATCTTTAGGCCTAACCCTGGGAACTCAAACACTTATTGAATTTTAATTGTTCACTAGTTCTAATTATGTTTTGGAGGCACTAATAAAAACCTCAATTTGAGTTACATCCACCTTAAGAATGGCTAAAGGAAATTCATTAAATTATATGGTTTTTGTAATACCACTTAACTTGGTTTTATGCGAGCTTATTTGTATAAAATCAAGCACATGAGTAATTGTTGGGGTTGAGTAGTTTGAACATCTCTTGTAGGTTGCACATGTGAGGAGAGGAAGAATACAGTGGGATGTGTAATTACATGATTCTCATTTACTTATTCACATGGAGTGCATGTAAAGGGTTTGATGCTTTAGAGGTATTTATTGAGACTTTGTAAATTTATTGTAATATTTGTTCATGAGATAATACATGAGGATTGATGCTTTTTGACACTAGGTTTTTCCCTCCAGAGGGTTTTCCTAGCACATATCTTATGTCATCTTGATGATATTTTTTTCTATTCTTTTGCATGTGGATTTTGAATACTTATTTGCATAATTTTCTCTCTTGGAGTTATATGGAAATAGTTTGTTATGGCTATGAATTTTCTTTCAAGAACAACATCCAATGGAGAATAGACCTATGACCACCATTAAATCTATATTTTGGACTCATTTCAGGGAGGAAAAACTAAAGGAATGACATGAATAAAGATGTTGGGGAGCTATGATAAAATTTTGGAAAAGGAAAAAGAGAATGGTAGTTGGATAAAACTATCATAGCTTGCCATTCATGATGGAGGGACCACTTTTAGGCACTTCATACCAAATATGCCAAGTGAGTTGTAGTTCGTTAGGTTCTATTATTAAGTTGTATAGGTTAAAAATTATCTAGGGAATTGTTGTAGAACATTATGAAGCCTTAATTAGGAAAAATTTAGGTTGGATTGAATTCTATTTTGATTAGATTAAAGTCTAGAAGGGTCAGTACTTGTTACAAAGCAACCATAGAGGCAAAAGACTAGTGACTAACAAAATAGTGAGACTCACCAGCAGTGAGCCTGGAAGAATAGAAAAAAAGCCATGCTTCTGACCCAAGCATGAAATCAGATAACAAAGACCAATTACAAAGAAACAAAGGAAACCAACTCAGAAAACACACCCTAAAGAGATAGTGGAAAACTAGTGAAGCCTTCAACTTAAAACACTAAACAAAGGGACACAACCCTCATGCAATAGGTCTAGATTTTCTGGCATCCAACAAAAAATGAACCAAAGGGAAAAATGAATCCCTTTCCAAAAAAACCCATCTTACCAACAAACCTTAACTCTACCCTCATAAGAGCATACTCCACCTCAATAGGAGCTACAAAAGAGAAAGTTGACAAGAGGAAAGAGAGCCTCCTAGCAAGCCCACAAAAAAATCTCCACCTCAATAGGAGAACTAAACATAATGGGTTGCAAAGGAGAACATAAACCAGTATAAGGGACAGGAACAACTCCCTTTAGTTCCATGATAATCTGGGTTTTCAACATAGACATGGCTAACAACCCAACCATAAGTAACAAAATAGGGGTAGCCCCTACCCCCAAGATCATAACCTTTAAAACCAACTAAGTTGTTTGAAAAACCAAGGCTTTCAAGACAACCCCTCCAAAACACATTTATAATAGGAGGCTAGTAGCATGAAGATAGCAACTTCCTATAGGTGAATAAGAGAACAACAATAAAAAACTTGGCAAGAATACAAAATTAATTACCCTTAATAGGAAATGGATTGGCCCAACCAACATAAATCTTGTGCCATGAAGCAAGCCACACCCAACAATTATATCCACAACTCTTCCTTTGAATAGAAGGAGAAAGAGGAGCTTAGCATCCCCTTGAGCAGATATGCTACCATTAAACCCTCTCTCACCATAGGCACAAAAACAGGGGGAACCCCCTAAGAGACCCAAGAGGAGGAACAAATTCACACAATCAACAATGAACAAAGATTCTAGAGCCATGCACAACCCATCAATAATAATGCATGAAAAGCACTCCAAAGGACACAAAAAGTTGACTAACCCTTGAGTAGTCATGTTGCTAGAAAAAACACTTTTTTCATAGGTAGAATAGGGCAAGCCTAAAGCATCAATGAGATAAAAATGACTCCAAAGGAGCCAAGACACCAAGGGGAGAACAATACCCACAAGCATAAAACCATCAACAACCACGCTCATGGAAAAAGATAGAGACTTCACAAAAGCCAAAGCAAGAAATCTACATCAAGGCCTCCCAATAATGAAGCGTTGCACGACCTCTGAGAAAGCCCAAAACAATCTCAAAGAGTAGACAAATGAAGTAATACAAGCAAAACAACCAAAATAAAAAGTTGAAACCAAGAGCATTCCCTGAGAAAAAAACCATGAAAAAAGACACAAAGCTAGTAGATCTAGAAGCAACATCCAAGTAGGACCTCAACAAAGACCCACACTAACCAAGAGAAGAATCCTCCAGTAAAAGAAGAAAACACAACCCAAAAAGGTCCAAAACAGTCTCATCCACATTAACATAGATTTTGTAGCACCCTTACCCACATCATAGCATGATCTAATTCCATACTCATTACCATCTAGATCTAGGTCACCCTCAATCAAATCATCAAAGGATTTCAAAAAAATGTCGCCACTCCTCTTCCTGCCCTTCACCTTCACCCTCGCTCTCTTCCACTCCATCCCATGTTTGATTGAATTCTATTATGAGAAGTTTATCAAAAGATATTGTGATCATCCTAATTCAGTTCCACCTCTAGAAAATTTGTGACCATTTTATTTGTATTTTTTTCAAATCATGTTATCCTTAGTATAGCTGCTATTGTTTCATTTAAATTACCAAGGTTGATGAAACTACCTAATTGTTTTAAATTAATCTAACTTGTATATGATAAGATTTTTGGGATCTTTTAGGGAAAACTTGGAGTTAAAAGAGATGATATTAGGTCATCCATCCTCAAGTATACTCCCTTAGTTAAAATTATTATAGAGCTAAAGAAGGTTATTAGGATATGTTAGTCATGAAAATAAGCTATTGAGTTAGTAATAGTTCCATATTTCCATATTTAGAATTACCATACTAAAATAATATTATAACAACATTTTATTGTATCCAAATTATCTAAAGTGAAAGAGGGTCAAGTGTAATTTATTATTACAACAATAGACCATAATTTCTTCAACCAAATGGCATAATTATCTTTAGAAACAAGATTCTCCAACCAAAATAGTCTTTGATATCTTTGGACATTAAAAATTTACCAAGTATATGTATTGTCCTAAATTGCTTACCCTTGCAACTACACCTATGTTTTGTATCCACTTTGGTGTCCATTCCCTTAGTACTTTTGTAGGCTCATTTCAGCTCTTCCATCAACCTTTTTCCTTCTTAAGGCGCTCAAACCCCCTTTCTTGTGGTCACCTTTCTTACTTTTCCTTTGTGTTAAACCTATGTTCTTGTTTATTGTCATTTTTAATGTAATTTATCGAGATATTAGTGCTTCACATGGATGTCTACATATCACATTAGCATCCCATGATAATTTTATTTGAATACTATTTCTAAGCATTTTTCCATTTGTCACCATCCTAGGTCAGTGAAAATAACTCAAAATGATAATTATAAATAGCTCGTTAGCCTTTTCTTCTTCCCTCCTTTCTTTTTGAATCTAAATTTTCATCTTCACAACTCTCTTGTTTTTTCTCTCTCTTAAGCTCTTATACAAAACTCTCAATCTCTTTCACATGTTCACTCTCAAGCTTTCACACAAAACTCTTACAACATCCTCTTTAGCTCTCCCTTCCTCTCTTTGGATTCCTCAAGCCTTGCGTGTAATAGTATTCTTATTTTACATAGCACACATTTATTTTCTTGTCCCCCTATGCATCTTGAAATTATCAAATCCCTATTTCTTTTATTTTTGTCTCACTGTTGCACATTCATAGTTCTAACCACTTCTAAACACAATTGGGATAAGAGCATACACACATTATTTAATTTTTATTTCTCTATCTTGGCTATCTGTTGAAGCAAAAATACCGATTTAGGGGTTTGAGTGAGGCAAAAAATTTCTTCTTTTGTTATAGTTGTCGAGTCTATACCAGTGTCTAGTAAAATTGGTATAAACCACACAATTTAGAGGAATGACTAGCTAAACAGTCCACTCAACATTGTAAAGATTTCATTAAATTGTCAACCAAGGTTTGTAAACTTGTGATGGTGTTGCACTATATGTTCCTTCACAAACTTGAGGTTACCTAAGTTATCCTATTAAAGGTATTCCACTTGTTGGAAAATCATAAAAACACATAACAGTGAAAGAAGTTAACTGGCACTAATGGCTATGGGTGCCTATAACATAACCTGTAGCCAAACTGTTACTAATAGAGAATTATTGAAACTAACTCAGAACTACTCAAACTAGTAACTAAACTTGTTCTAACCTTTAAAGTACTACAATTCATTTAAATGTATTCATGCACATGAACAATCAATACTCATAATCAAAATATGAGAATATATTCTAACTTCTATGCAATTTATGAAGTAATGATAAACAAAAATAATTGTTAAACAGAAGTAAAACAACTTTAAATGTAGTTAAGAACAGTTACCTTGAGTGGCTTGCTCAAGTGGCTATCTTCACTTAACTTAAACCAAATCTAAATCTTCAGATTCTATGCATTCATGTGAACTTGAACTTCATTCATTATGCAATCCAAAAGATTACATAAAATCTTCCTCATAGATTGTAAATTCACGGAAATATTTTATGAGTAATCAACATGTATACATGTAGATGATAAACAAAAATTAAAACGTAACTGATAAAAAATTACTGAACCAACTAACTATCAAAAGACTCAACCATTGGCTATATACAAGCATGGGGAGTTTATTCTAAATACAACTCTTAACTCAAATCATTAACTACAACTCCCTAGATATTAAAGAGTATGTAATTAATATTGAATTATTCAAACTACAACTGAAAAAAACAAGAGAACTCTTAGAATACAATTAAAACTCTACA
This sequence comes from Sequoia sempervirens, assembly GCA_007258455.2. Taxonomy (NCBI): domain Eukaryota; kingdom Viridiplantae; phylum Streptophyta; class Pinopsida; order Cupressales; family Cupressaceae; genus Sequoia; species Sequoia sempervirens. The sequence continues at coordinate 24,243 of VDFB02376885.1, forward strand.
AAACAAATCTACATGTGGAACACATAAACAGTTATCCAAAATCCTATCAAAAAAATAATTCTTCTTCTTCAACACCTTAGTAACTATCATAATGATGCATGACTAAATCCATTAGGTGTTATTACACTCAACTTGATTTGGCACTATGGACACGCAAAATGTACTGATTGATATTGAACATCTGATCCTGACCACTAACATCATTTCATCCTAAATCATCCTTTGGTCTAACCATTTAATCAAATTCCTTTATGTGATTAAATTCATCAATATTCCTCTCTTAATTAAATAAATCAGCTATCTAATTAAGTCATCCTTTCTCGATAATTAAATTAACCATTATGATCTAATTATCCTATTTAATTAAATAATTAATGTTATTTGATTAAATCTCTAAAGTCTATCTATTAATTAAATAAATTAAAACCTTACTTAGTTTGATCTAACATCATCTCTTTTAATTAAATAAATCAAAAATTCTTATTTAATTAATTCTTTATCACATGCTTCTCATATTTGATTTAAATAAATCCACAAATTTAAATCAAATAAGTCACATCATTTAACCCCTTCATTAAATTAATTAATCTTGATTAATTTAATCTCTTCTCATGTCCCATCCTCCATCTTTTTCCACTTGCACATGAAAATAGAGTTATTTGATTTATTAAATTTCTATTTTCTTCAACAAGACATCTTTTAAGGAAATTTCCTCAAGTTTGAATTCAAAATCCAAGTGGACTTTGTCCTTCCAACAAGGCATTTACTCCACCTACAAAGTCATTTTTCCTTGAGCCAAGTGGCATTCAATGCCCCATCCTTCCCTCTTACATGTCATTTCAACAATTTCAAAATTCAAATATATGCATTTATTGACACAATCTTCAAAACTTGCACATCCTTCATCCTCTCACAAGTTGACAAGTGGAACTTTGCCATTGGATGAAATTTAGTCCCACATTGCTCTATTTTGGACATCTCTTCAATTTGACATTCTATAAATAGAGAGCTCATCCTTCATATGAAGCATCCACACTTTGAGTAAACTTACTATGATCAAATATTTAGCAATCTTCATCCATATTTTTGAATTTGTAGCTAGGTTATGCAGATTTTTGTCTTGAAGCATCCATCACTCTTCATCAAAGTGGATCACATTCTTCATCACACATCAAAGCTAGCATTGGAGTTGGGAAAGGGCCAATTTTCACATCAAATTGGCACCAATTCCCCCATGGGATTAAGAGTTTGCATTGTCTTCAATAGGATTTAGCTTGTTTTCTTGTTCTTTCATCTCATTCTTGCTTTATTTCCTATTTAAAACTCTGCTAATGGATTTCATGGGGAATCCTTGTTCTTACTTGCATATGGTCTCCTAATGTGTTCTTTTTTTTGTGTTTTGCAGGTATTTGGATTGGGGTTCGACAGACACTTCCCTTGTTTTGTTGTCCAAGTCCTCATTTTTCTATGGGCTACACCTTCCAGTTGCTATGAGCTACAATATTTTCTTAGGTTGCAAGAGGTCAATCCACAAAACATATACACAAAGCTAACTACCATCATTAAATATATAATTCCATCCACATTTCATACATACTCACATATAAATCATGCAATGCTACTATATTATAACTATATTTCCATTACTATAATTCATGTCCAAAGTTGTATAATAAGAATGAAAGGATAACATAGCATTGGAGTATTTTCTCATAATATCTAAAAGCATGCATAAAAACAATAGAAAATAGATTAATAAGTAAACTCATCACTACCCCCAAGTATACTTTCTCTTTTCCTCAAACAAAACACTAGGGGTACAAATTATAATGCAATGTAATCTCCCTGAGGTCTATGAAAACATCAACTCCATTCATTTGATTTAAGTAGAAACCTCTATAAGTTTCAAGTCTTTGCATTCTACTAATTCTAGCTTTCTCACGCTCCTCACCTTTCTCCTTGGTCCAATGTGGAATTGGATAGAGTAGTATAGGTGGGTGGAATGTGAGTGGAACCCAGTGAATTCATATGTTGTTAGTGACTTTCATGTGTCTATGTACCCTCTCAAGCATGGTGGTAAAATTGTATACTAAATGAGGTTCCTTTCTCTGCAACTTTGGGGTCAATCTATTCTATCTATTTTGCATATAACTGTAACATTGCTGAACCAATCACACAACTAATGTTTGTATTCTTTTATAATCATCTTTTCTTAGGTTCATAATATTCCTTCCTACACCTTTATGATCTAGAATTTTCAACCATGTATCTATAAGTGCATCAAGGTCTTTAGACTCTTTCCTTATTGGGAAAGAAACCGATTTATCCTTCTCCTCATATTCTTCCATTAATTCTCCCTTGAATTTTTCATTCCTATAATAAGATGCTAGTGCCCTGACCTAAAGATCCCCTACAAACATCAGAGGATTCCACTATGTTTCTTTCAAAACCACATAGTTGTGAAAATAGTGTTCACAAAGTTGATCCTACTCTTCTCATGTAGAATCAACAAAAACCTTAATAAATTCAAATGTCCTACTCATCCCAACTAATTGGTTATTGATTAGCCGACTAAATTGAAAACTCAAAAAATTCTTGCAAAAATAAGTGCATATGTTCTTGTTGGAGGTCTCCATCTTATAATTTGGGAAGCTTTATCTTTCAATTCTTCCAATCTTAGCTAATTTCCTTAGCTCAATCTCTTTTCCTTCCATCACATTCTAGCATGTTCTTCATTCAAAGTTTCTCTTTCCCTTCTCCATTTTTCTTTTTCCTATGAGAATTCATCAGTCACCTTCCATAGCTGATAACCAAGAGATAAAGTTGTGTGGTGAATATAAGAGTTTTTATGGGAGGAGTTTTATGGTTTTCTACTACTAGTTCTCCATCCCCTATTTTGATAATGACCAATTGTGCCAATAGGTCTAGCTTTGCACCATGGCCATATGTCTACAAATTCTCTTCCAATTCTTGTATTTTTGTCTCCCTTTCTTTGCCTCTCTTTTCATAACTCTTCACTAGTTCCTCCAAATGTTTAATTCTATCCAAATCTTCCTAAAGCTCTTTCCTAACATCTCTATCTTCTATAAAAAATTCTCTATTTCTAAAAACTATTCATTACCGCCCCCTATACAATCATTGTTTTAAAAGGACCAATTTTTTTTTATAAGCATAATTTTCATTTTAATAAACATACTCTAAAACCTTCATGAAGTCCTTATTTTCAATGTATCCCACAAAAATGGAGCAATGAGTTGAAACCTTATTTTCAAGGTAGCCCACCAAAATGGAGAAGTAAAGTGCGACGCCTGATTTTGGATCAGACACAATTTGTGCAAAATCTTGTGGTAAATCACTTTCCATAGTTTGAGTTAATTTTCCTTTTCAAATTTGTACGCAGTCAAGCCATATGATCCATATGATCCATTCTTTTTAATAATTTTACTAGCTACTTGTTGACTAATAGTGATTATGTTATTTTTTAGGCTAATTATGGAAAAGAAAATCCATCTTGTGTTGCAGAAGTTAAGGATTTATATAGAGAACTTGGAATCGAGGTTTGTTTATTCTTTTCTTTTCCATTATGGGATGTTAAAAGTGATCTTTTCTTTTCAAAGTTTCCACTATCAAATTGCAGAGTTCATAGGACAACTTACTTTTATCTATAAAAATGATATTAAGGGACATGTAGATTGAGTTGTCTATACAAATTTCAAAATTTGAAATCTTAAAATTATCTTCCACTTTTTAAGGGGGCATGCAAATCACTTTTGAAGTTGAGTGTAAAAAATAGAACAGCATGTAAAGAAAAAGGATGAACAATGATAAAGTGAAAAGTGGCTCTTCTATCAACCATGTAGAGTACAATGAAAAGAGTGCAAGGATGGTAGGCGTTTAACATTTATAGTGAAGTGGAATAGTAGTTCAATTGTACAGTAGATGTCATCCTAATTTGTTTGAGAACTTACTGAATTCCTAAAAATAGGAGTTCCCAAATGACACCAATAGATATTATAAATAGAAAACAAACAACAATATTTTCATATAAAAACATCAAGAGCTAATTCATAGGCCCTATGAAAATCTCTAACTTTTTTTCTCCCCTTTGATATTTTTCTGCATACTTACAAATTACATCTCCATGATTAATATCGACTAGAAGGGTTGAAAGGGCACATGTTAGTCTTTTCCATTTATTAGTTAATAAAGAGTTTGAAGTGACTGAAAGAATCAAATGTAGCTTTTTTCTCAACAAACTATAGATGAGATGAGCCAAGAACTAGTGGAAGGGAAGTTGAATGAAAACTGAGAGCAACTAAAAGCATACCTAAGAAAAGTGCCCTTTCCACTATAACTGTCAGTTCTAGTGTCTCCTTGTTCATTTTTTCTAGCATCTCCACTTTTCATTTCTTGATAGAGAGCTTTTGAAATATGTGCAAGATGTTCTTCAATATCAACAATAAATGTTGAGATAAAATGGAAGCATTGTTCTTGCAAATAAGGTGCTTAATCATTTATCCTTGAAGGAGATTTATGTGCATGAAGAAAACTTAGGAGGTCTTCTAGAAAATTCTTGGACCCCTCATGTATGGTATCTTTTATTTGATGAACCTAAGTTCCAAAATAAGCATAAAGGCGACTAGACCAGTCTTCATCATTTGTCATCATAAATCTAAAACTCAACCTAGGTAAATTGACACGTTTTAGGTCCCCTCTCTTGAAAAGCCAACCCTCACTAGTAATTAATTTGTACAAATGGGTTTCAACATATTTGTAACTTTCTAGAGATGTAACTTCAAGGAATTTACAACCTTAACTCTCTCAAATAGATCTACAAATCCATCAGCTATTATTTGTTTCATCCTACTAACAAATAGGCTTTCTTTAAGTTCATCCCACAGACTCTTTGATTGTTTCAAAACAATCTCACACACACATTGCCATGGAAAATCAACATTTGAACCAAAAACTATTTTTATCCACTCCAAGCTCCCTTCAAATGCATCCAAATTGTCCAATGTTTCTTTGATCAATGTCTCATTCTCTACAAGTCCCTTGCCACCTTTCACAAGATCAAGCAAATACTTTCCCCCAAACCTATTTGTAGAGAGAATATCATCTACACATGTCTTAAGCCATGCTAAGAAATACTTTGATATAAATTTGTTCAGAAAAATCATCATGGTAGCTTGTAGGTTCTCTCTATGAGATTTCCACAACTACACCTCATTGTTTGGGTTTGGAATCCCACCAAACAATTGTGATCCAGGTGGCATTGCCAACATAGTCTTATAAAAAAGAGGCAAATTGTTTAGAACCTCCAATAAGAGTTCCCCAACTTGACATAGTGTTACTTGTATGACTCTTACCACATTATAGAAAATAGACGTGTCTTCTAGTTCTAGTGATGCATCGATGGTTCTGTTTTTTCCTCAGTGTGAGGATCTTCTATCGGTGGGACGAGGTCTCATGTTCTTGTGATGGTCTGATTGGGAAGTCATCGATGGAGTTCGTTCTTGTCGTCAAGACTTGTTTGGTGGTTCCAACAACTAACTGATGTTGTTGGTGCTCATTATTTAAGTCAACACCAAAAAAACCAAGGTTTTGGTCTTCTTGTGTTGAAAGGATAAGTAGTAGATAAGCTTCATAATTAGTTGAACCCAATTGAGATAGTCTTTGAAAACAAATTCATGGGGCTTGATTTCACTACAAAATGGAAAATGAAGATTCTCATAGCTCAATTGAGGACCAAATCACACCAACGGAGATGTGAGACAGGTGTTGAAAACCAATCTAACTGATCCTTTTGTGGCTCTATGTATAGCCTTGTTAAACTTGCTAGATAATTTGACCAAGAATGATTCAATAGGATTTGGTTTGTTTGTGAGGAGTTCTACAAACAAAATAATATTCCACTATATAATCAAATTTTGCATAAGCTTTATCTAGTACAATGTGCTCCCACCTGTTATGCGGTTGGCTAAATCCTTTTCCAAAGCATTGGTTCCTTTCCCCCATTAGATTTTTAATTATTTGCTACCTTGGTTGAGTTCTTGAGTTACGTTAATGGAAAATTGGTTCATCAAATCTATGTGAAGGCCAAGAAATTTTCCTCTGCCTTCACCTTTCTATTATATTCTTTCATTGACTTGTTATAGGAGGTTATATTTCATTTAAGTGATTTGATCTTGTTTGTTTGATGACTGGATAATGGTCCCATAATCTTGGTTGACCAGCATGGTGGGTTCAATATCTATATATTGATCTACCAAAAAGGTCTCTATTGTTAGCATGGGCATCTCCAACATGGAGCTTGATAGCAATCAAGAGCACCATTCAACCTCACTTAGACAAATTTCACAAAAAATAGGATTCAATCTCTCAGTAGTTGCAAGTAAATAATAGTTTTTTTCTACATGCCCATGGCATTATCTTTTACTGACACTTTTTCCCTTTTTTTGACAGTACAACTTAAAATGTTGAAATCAAGGATTCACATCGATCAGCTTCTGAGCGACAATCAAGAAAATAATGGTATTCCATTCACTATGGAAAGGTTGCATAAATATTTTAAATTTAATTGTTAGATGGTGGAGGATGTGATACGTAATATTAGTAGATTTTTGAAGTCCATGGAATGTATACTCCCCTATTCTGAGGCTGATGTAGCATGCAGGTTCCTCTCAAACTTCGTCGATCTACACACAAACCGTACTATTGTTCACATTCTATGTGCTAAGTATGTCTGGAATTCAGTGGCATCTTTTCATGTTTGTTGCTTGAATCATCCTCAGATATGAGGTGTGTAAAAGAAATATTTATTAGCAGCCTACAATGTGATGGTCCTCATTTTTTCAACCAAGCAATGCAATTGCATGGTCATGTTGTCAAGCCACACATCAAGGAGGATATGCAGGAGATGTATTGTGCCCTCCACACACTACTAGACCACCCCACACCAGTTCCAACAAATCATGAAAACTCTATTTTGTGGCTTGGCATATTCTACCCCTGTCGTTCAAATTAGGGAAAAATGTAAAGACTAAATTTGCTTAGGATGCACAAAGACTTGTTAAATGAAAAATGGAAACTTGGAATTTTATTTTCAATTACTGTTTTGAAACACTATTGTTGAATGAAGATATTTTGTATTACTCTTTATTAATGTTTATTATTGTATTTTTTATTACTCTTTATTACTATTTATTACATGAATATTGTTTTGTAAAACTAAAGATTGGAAAACACAGGGTGTTTTAAAAATAGCAACCCACTCACTATTGTAAAACCAAATCTACTATTTTGAATCACTACTATTGAATGAAAGATATTTTGTATTACTCTTTATTACTATTTATTACTATATTTTGTATTACTCTTTGTTCCTATTTATTACATGAATACTATATTGTAAAACTATAGATTGGAAAACACTAGGTGTTGTAAAAATAACAACCCACTCACTGTTGTAAAACTAGATCTACTATTGTGAAACACTACTGTTGAATAAAAGATAATTTGTATTACTCTTTATTAGTGTTTATTACTATATTTTGTATTATTGTTATTACTTTATTACTGTTTATTGCTATATTTCAATATGGACATTTCAAGGTGAAGTACGTCAGACATATACAATGCAATATCATAGGTACAATTAACAAGGTATGAATGAGCAAGAAGTTTTTAGTAGATTGTATCATGAACCTTGAAACAATAGTAGGATAGACACCTCAAGATTTAAGTAAACCTATGATCATCACTCTCTTTTCCATTATCAATTTTATTCCTAATTTCATCCATGAAGAATTTCCTCAACCTATAGATCCTACCATTAGCCATAACTTTACCAGGCATCAAGGATAGCTTTGAGTTTTTGATTACACATGCGGTAATTGAAAAAATTCATCCTTACTAGATAAAATGTGTTGAAAATAGTTTTGAATTTATTTTGGAAAAGAGTTCTTGAGAGTATAATGTGCAATTTTGAATTCACCTTTTTGCATGAATTCCATATCTTTGATTAGCTATTTTAAGCTTGATGACCTCCATCAAAAATGAACAAACCTAGGCTCTCTAAAATTAGTTTTCCAATATTCTTAGCCTCTTCAGGAAGTCTCACATTTGTCTCACAAGTTAGGTATACACAAATATTGTAGCCAATAACAAGCATACTTTTTTTTCTATGCAACTCATGAAGCATCACCAAACACCTCAATTTTTTCAATTTTTTTCCCATGATTTGATTGCTCTTAGATAATTTTATAATCTTTTCATATTCACAATTTGAATGAATTTCATTTGAAAAGGTGGTTGATCTATTTAGCATGTAAACTAGAATGTCAATACTCCACTTTTTGAACTCTCTTTCCCAAGGGAAAAGCATGCTTTTTGGAGCAATAATCAAAGGCCTACTTCTAGGAAACAATTCTAGGTAGGTCTTTAGAAAAATTATTTCACATGCTTCGGGCATAGGAAACAAAAAAATTATAATGAGAAAAAAAAATTCATGTGCTCGGAGCATGAGAAATAAGTTTTCTAAAGACCTACTTGGAATTGTTTCCTAGAAGCACGCCTTTGATTATTGCTCCAAAAAACATGTTTTTCCCTTGGGAAAGAGAGTTCAAGAAGTGGAGTATTGACATTCTAATTTACATGCTAAACAGATCAATGACTTTTTTGAATGAAATTCATTCAAACTATGAACATGAAGAGTTATAAAACTGGCTAAGAGAAACCAAATCATGGGAAAAAAATTGAAAAATTTGAGGCATTTGGTGATGCTTCGTGAGTGGCATAGAAGAATAAGTGTGTTTGTTATTGGCTAAAATCTTTTTGTATACCTAACTTTTGATACAAATGTGAGCCTTCCTAAAGAGGCTAAGCATATTGGAAAACTACTTTTACAGAGCCTAGGTCTGCTCGTTCTTGATGAAGGTCATCAAGCTTGAACTAGTCAATCAAAGATATAGAATTCATGGATCTACAAGTTGAGGAAGTTCTTCATGGATCAAAGAAATGGAAATGATGGATCAAAGTTATGGCTAACAGTAGGATCTATAGGTTGAGGAAGTTCTTCATGGAAGAAATTGGGAATAAAATTCATAATGGAAAAGAGAGTGTTGACCATAGGTTTACTTAAATCTTGAGGCAACTGTCCTACTATTCCATCAAGGTTCATGATACAATCTACTAAGAACTTCTTTCTCATTCATACCTTGTTAATTGTACCTATGATATTGCATTGTATATGTGTGAGGCACTTCACCTTTAAATTCCCATATTGAAATGTATTCCTTTGTGGACTATTATTTAATTTTGAAACTCATCCATAAACATAAAAACTTCATTACCATAGGTTTTTCCCTTTACCATTTGACTTGACTATGCATTGTAAAGAGGTCTACCATAATCTTCTTAATGATTGATTAATTGTTGTGCTTTTCCCTTTGGTTTAACATATGACAATTGTCCTTGTCATTGTGGTTTCCTTTTTTTTTCATATGATAGAGTTTTAAATGTATTGAATACTTTCATGAGAGTCTAAGCGAGGTTGATGTAGCATGTGGGAAAAAAGTAGCTGCAAAGGTGCATGAAAGTATTCAATACATTCAAAACTCTATCCCTTTTCCTGTAGAAATCCAATAGAATCTCAAAAATATTTGTTATGAGAATTTGTATGACATGTTAGTAATAAAAAAAATATGAGCACATACTTGAAATATGTAATGAAAAAGGGAATCTACTCTAAAAACACTTGGAAAGAAATAGACTAAAGTGAACAAGATAGATAATGTATTGACTGAAGAGGTTGTTCCTTCTCATGAGAAGTGGAGGAAGGAGCATGTGCAGTATGTGCAAGGGGAAAATGGCAATGCATAAGTGGATTAACTCAAAAAAAATTCTATTGCATATGAATTTGTGCAAGCAAAGAAAGAGAGAGATGATGTTATAAGTGGATTTGAACAAATAAAGCCAAGCATTCTTGAAGTTAGCAATTCCATGGAACAAATACAATTGGAAATGGATTATAAGGAAAAGGAAATACCAGATCTAAGTGTGAATAAAGAGAATTAGTTGGGTGGAGGCATGAAAGTCTTATTAGAAAAGGCAGACAAGTTCCCTAACGAGCTTGTTAAAAGAAACGTTTGCATACTCTAATGATAAAGACACTACAAAAACAATAGTTGGAAATGCTCAAAGTAGAGCAAAACAACTGAAGACTAAAAATAACCACTTAGAAAAGGAATTAGAACACAAGAAGAAGTTGTCATGGTCAATAGAAGAGGAGATTAATGTTGTTCAGAGAGAGCTACAATCTAAAAGATAGGAATTTGATAAAACAGAGACAACAATGGAAGGTGTTGTTGCACAACTAATAGGTCAAAAGTCAAAGGTGTTGTTGCAAAACTGAAAAAGGTCAAAAGTAAAATGTGTTGTTTCTCAACTGATAAAATTTTGAGATGCCATAATAACAGTTGCATTGGAGGTTGGTGGAGGAGGGAATTTGTGTAATGTGGTAGTGGATACATAACCAAAAGGAAAGATTCCACTTCAAATAGGACATCTACATATAGGAATAATGATTATCCCTTTAAACAAAATCCAAGCCCATACCATTTCCTCAACAACTCAACAATCACCATCCAAATTGCTAAGCAATGGAAATGCAAGGCTTCCACTATCTCGTGTTGCATATATAAAATTGAACCAGCTATGCAATTTTTATTCCATAGTGCATAAGTTTGTAGCAATTCAGATGCTACAAAGGGGACATTTTTCAGCCAAGTGGTATTTCTATTGGTTGAAATGACTGGCGAGGAGGTGAATTATATGGGCTTGGATTTTGTTTAAAGGTATAATCGTTACTCTTGTATGTAGATGTCCTATTTGAAGTGGAAGCTTTCTTGTATGTTTTGTATCCACTAGTGCATTACACAAATTCCCTCCTCCACCAACCTCCAATGTAGCTATTATTGTGGCATCTCAAACTTTTATAAGTTGTGCAACAACACCTTTGACTTTTGACCAACACTACACAATCTAGTAATAGCTTTAATGGCTTCCTTAGTGATTAGATAGGGTTTTTCCAAAACAATGTTGTCATCCTTGAATTGGCTCAATGGGAAAAAGATAGATTCTCTGTCAGAAAACCATGAAAATTCTTCCCAAAATCCATACCCAGAGCACTTACATTCTACAATTCATCAGTCTTCAACCCTAGTTCCATTTCCTTCATCTTCTGATGATCAAATTCATCCAACTCTACTCCCTTCAGCGTTAGCAGAATACCACCACTTGATTCTCTATCAACGGATTTCATCGTCGCGCTTACCTTTTTCAATATTTTACCACTCCACAAAACTTCTTCTTCTTTGCAAACTGTGAGAAATGTTTTGAAAATTCCACCTTTTAACCTTGATTTCTCATGATGAACTAGTCGCCAAAAACTTACATCGATGATGTCATCAATTGTACTTCACTTTTCAATCAGTAAGATTAAGCTTCATCATATATCACCAACCGCATTGAACTTAGTCATGTAGAAAACACATCAATATTACTTCAGAGAGGGGGGAATCGACAGGATATGCATTGCAAAAACTCCCCCTAAGCCAAGGCAGTTGGCTCAGTTTCCAAAAGAGCTTGTACCGAGATGCAATACCACAAAAGAGTTCTCCACACTCATTTCCTTTTTCTTCCACACCATGATGGTATTCTTCTTAGATTCACCTAATTCTGCAACCTTCTTTTTGTTTTCAGACTTTTTTGGACCAACATATATGTATGTGTTAGCATAATGTCAAGGTTGATTGCACTTGTAACATCTTTGTCCTGACTTAATTGAGTGAACCCTAGGTCTGCATTGATCATCTTTGTGACCATAACCATGACATACATAACAATTACCATGAAAGAGATTATTCATTCCATTCTTTCTAACCAGATTAGATAACTGACTTATGCAATGACTTGCTTTATGATTGAACTTGTGATAGTTAAAGCATTGAGTGCTCAATTCCTTCTTGCTTCTACACTCTATAGCCTTATGTCCAAAATTTGTGCATAGAAAGCAATAGCCATTAAATGATGAGTACCTTTGAGCATATGATTTCCTAACCAGAGGTATTTTAGGTGATCTAGAGCTTTGGGCCATGCATGTTACACTAGATCTCACTTCAGCTTCAACTGCTTTGTCTTCACCCTTAGTGTTTTGATTTGAGTTTTCACTGGTGAGCCCAAGTCCTCCCTTATCCTTGTCACATTTCTATAGGGATAGGATTTGATCTATAATTATGCTAGTTTCACATACTTTTGCTTCTATTTTTAGACTTCTTAACTCTTGATCTAACTTCTCATTT
>VDFB02376886.1:0-11893 GCA_007258455.2 Sequoia sempervirens
GGTTCCTTAGATGTCAGAACCCTGGTGGTTCTCAAACTGTAACCCTAATTGTTTTTGTTTGTTTTTTTGCAAATTTTTGGGTTTTTGTGATTTTGAGGGTTTTTTGACAAAATAATCAAAGCTGCGATTTTACTAGAAATTGCAAATAAAATCTAGATAAATTTAATAATGCAATTTTATGCTCAGAACTTGCTCAAATATGATAGGCGCCTCAATGTATTTAACTTCCAGAGCAATTACAATAATAAATATGGAGCTATAAATGAAATACAATCAATTTATTGAAGAAAAACCTGATTTCTCATAATGGCGGCTGTAATAAATGCTGCTGGTACGGCCAGAAATAAATGGAGGAATCTCGAGCTCGAAAACCAATGCAAAAGTGTCCAGTAACCACTGTGCCCAAAGTCCACTTGCCAGAACCTGAAGATAGAAGGCGTTTCTCCAGAAACAGGAAAGTACGGCCTTGCTGGTACGGCCAAGTACAGCAATAAATGACAAGTACGGCTCCTTGAAATTCGTGCCAAAACACTGATGAATGGTAATGAATGAAATCGCCTCAAAAGGAAGATGAATATCTCTGCTGATCACTGATGAATCTGTCAATCAATCCAATCTGTAACTCCTGAATGAAGTCACCCAGATGCAAGCTTAAACTGGTATTTCACAGCCTCAGTCTGCCTAATCTCTGAAGAGTTTTCGTTCTCCAGAAACGATTGTCTGCCAGAAACCCTAGGGTTTGCAAACTCCAATGCTCAGATGCAAGAAGACAAAATTGAATAATAAACATGATAGTTCGATTTTGCCTGTGAAAGGTATATATTGCCTTGAAGGAAAATTCGACCCAAATCTCCTTTAAAATAATCATTTAAATTAATGAGTTAATTTGCACTTTTGACTTAGGAGAAATAATTAATTATTGGCGTCCCCTTTTTAATGAATATAAATACGCATTAAGTCACCTTTTAATAATATATTATAAAGTATAATTAAATACTTTATAATTAAATAAATATTTAAATATTTCAATAAAGTGACTTTAATATAAAGTCAATTATTAAATATTTAATAACTCATTAATACTCCTTAACAAGATCAAATCAACCAAGCATTGCTGGTAGATTACGATTAGAAGTGAAGATGGTGAACCGGTGCCACTTGAAATAGCGACTTCATGACCTAACTTTCTAAAATAAGTTCTACGAGAAATACTCAACTGGAAGGTCTGCGAGGCCAACTTTGATACAACTACTATTTGGGAATGCTACCAAACGAGCAAGCGGCTCCGGATGATCCTCACTCACAATGCGACCCTACGAGGATGACAGGCTGTCACGGTGTGCTAACTGGGATGGGGACGCTGACATAGTCGAAGGAACATGGGAGACTAGTAGGTCTTTGGTTGGGCGGTAAAGCCCCTGATGATATCTTTTTTTCCCACGATGACCATGTCAAGATCAAGTTCTTCAACTTCTTAACTGTAAACTCTTGAAACACTTTTCTCTCTCTTAAAGTATCTGCAATGATTACTTAGCATAAATTGATTAGTTGTAATTTTATTTGGAAGCATTGAAAAGTTAAGTTCATTTGCATTTCTATTATTGGAAATCGGTAGATGTTCTTTTTAGTTAATTTAGTTAGACATTTCTTTTCAGCTGAACTGAACTTAGAAGTTAGTTGAAAATTGAATGTTATGTAAATGTTACTTTCATAAGAAATTCTTTGTGTTAAAATGAGAAGAGAAAACCCTAGTTGTGAAACAAGTTAGTTACATTTTCAGTTGAAAGTAGTTGGTTGGATTCCTTATTTAACTGTAGGACAGTTAGTTTATTATATAGACTGTCCCTTTGTGCAACTTATTCTTGAAAACATGAAGAATGTTGTCAATGGCTTCTGTCAAATCTTTCAAATGATGCTGGAGAGAAAATATGAGCTCTTCAACCTGCAAGAAATAATGAATAATGGATGCCTAGACTTGATATATGTCATTTGATGTTGAAGCAAGCAAGTTTAGGCACCAACACATGATTGAGGAGTCAATTAGCCTGAACTGGAGTTCACAACATTGATTCCCACCCATTTGGGGACGTTTTAGACATGGAAAGGCTTAAAAAATATTGTAACTTCAATCAATTGGATCTATGTTGACTTTAGGTGTCCAAGTTGAGTAGTTGAAGATATTTTCATTATTTTTCATGGTGAAGTGCTTCTGTTCGATTCTTGATTCGGGTTGCTCAGTTCATTTTGAGGTGTTGCTCACAGATCCATTGCTGAGATGAAACAACTTTGGTGAAGTGTGCTTTTGAGCTACAAAGCTCAAAACCTGAGTCTTATGCTTTTGATTCTTGGGTGCCTTTTCCCAAAAGGGTGCATTTTTCATCAAACTTAGTCATTTTCTTGGCTGCTTTTCATTTCTTCCTTTTTGACCTTCAGTGCCTTGATCTAAAATCTCTGATGACTGATGATTCTGACAAACATGCTAGGCCTTGCAGGTCATGAAAGTTGGTTTAGAGACCCCAAAAGTTTGGGCGCCCCTGGCCTGTAGGGGCGCCTTTGACCTTTTGTGTTGAAATTTTCATCTTGCAACCTTTCACGAACAACCTTAGTTTGATCCTTGTTGTCAGATGTTTGATTTATCACGACCAGACTTGCTAGCGATTGTCATTGCTGAGATTTATCAAGGCGAGAGGGACTTGATTGGAGGTCCGCGGAGGCAAAGACTATCCCCGGCGCACAAAGGTTAGACCACTTCTAGGAAGGTGTAGTTTCCTTAACACTTAGCCAATTTCCATGTTCTTTTGTTACGCCTTTGCTCCAAGTGCTTTCTGCTTGATCTTTGTTTGCGATGCTTGATAGGTCCGATGAAGTGCAATTGTATTGAGTGTAAAGCTTAAGGATCTTGAAGCGAGATTCCAGCAGAAAGAAGTAAGCTGCTAAAACTTCATTTTAGTTTACCTGGAATTAATTAGGCCTTGAATTTATTGGGGCTCTTGCCTTGATGCCCCATACGATTGTACCCTCGTTTCTGATGCACCGGATGATCAACAATTCTTTAATGCGTTGATATGTCACCGTGGAAGGTTGGCCAATAGGTTTCATTGCAAAGCTGTGGCCTTGGGGATCCTTGGGATAGCCGTAAATAGGCATGAAATATAAACCATAAAATGACTATCTTCTTCTATGTCTAATTTAGAGGCATCAGATCCATATGCATAGATATGGAAATTCACCTACATCTTATCAATAGATGGTAAAACTTGTTAATTTCAAGCTTGCATGATAAGGTAGGATGATCCTTTGAGACTTGTGCAACATTCGTGCTATTTTTAAAAAGGCTTGCCTCTATCATGTGTAAGGTAGGGGAGGCTAACCCTAATAATGGTAGGATCCATATCACTAGTCTAGGAAGAACGTTTTGGGTGGGATATCCAACAAAAGAGCTCTTAGCCTAATAATGCATTCATTTTGGTAGGCATCATTGGAACTGGAAGCATATTAGTGAATGATGAAGAGTGCCAAAAAAGAACTATAAATCCTGGACTATTATCAGCATCTCATTCCTATAATGCTCAGTTTTCACAAATAAATTTTGACTAGAGTTGCATGGCCATGCTTAATGATAATTATTCACTACTACCTCCTAGCGATGTCAGATTGATGCTGAGTAACATGACACACAAATGTTTACATTTTGGCAACATAATATTTGACTGAACAATATTGGTAAATAATAATGAGTGCTTATTAACTTTCTATCGTGTGCTTTTTTGATAGCAGGTGGTCTTGGGAAGAAGACTTGGTTATAGAACTATTATTTATTCTGAAAATTTGGTGCAATTGCCAGGGTATAGCATTTCAATATTCTTGATAGTCTTATTGCATTGAGAGGTTTTGGAATATATATGTAGCCTCTAAGAAATTTTGAAATGATAGAATAGTTATACTATTTCTTTACTATTTAATTTCATTAAGAATTATAAATACCTCTGATTCGTCCCTCTGTCAAATTGAAGTATGGCAGATATATATGCATTGTCGGTGTGTTCTTTGATCAAAACTGCTCCTGAGTGGGCAAAGAAAAGATGCAGGGTGGTTGGCGATCTTTCTAGGGATGCAGTTTACAAATCAGGGGACTGCATCCACTCTGAAAATTCAATAACTCTTGTCCCTTCACTTTATGATCTTCAAAATAAATCAAAACCTGTATTAATTGTGGGGATTCTTCCTGGATCAAAGGTTTGACTTCCAATGTTTTAATTTCCTTTGCTTAAACTATTTTCAGCATTGTTTCCAAGTTCTAAAAGTTACATTTAAAAGTGAGCGCATATTATGAACAAATGATTTTTCCCTCTTTTTCTTTTTCAAAAACTGCAGGATGTAAAGCTCTGTATGGGAGTGCCATACTTCATAACAGTAGCAGAACATATAGAAGAACGGTAAGATTTATGGAGATTCAAATGTTTATTGAACTGTTTAACTGCAACATACCTAAGTAAATTTTATCATTGGTGTTGATGACTGGTGATCACTAATTATTATGTAATTAAGCAATATAGGCTAGCTTGCTATTTGTGAACAGTTCTATTCTTGCTACTGTAAGTTTCTCCCTCTACAAGAGCATATGCTTATTGGTAACAATGCAGATATAAGAAAATCTAATAGCTTTTAATTTTTCAGGCAAGATTTTACTGCTTGTGTGTAAATTTCGCTCCACTGGACTTGAGCTGCTGATTCAACTGTTTTGTTAATGGAATTTGGAAGACAACATAGGCAGTTCATTGAAAACAAGTTCTGACAATGTCAAATTGAATTTTAGGTATTCGAGATGGCTACAATGTACAAAATACTGAAAACAGAGATTAAATGAAAGTCACCGAGAAGGGCACTCAATACAAGTCATTGGCTTGTGGAAAAATTTCATGGGCATGATCCTGAGACTACGAAAGCTTTTGTGAAGGGCTGGAAGGATCACACTCTTTCGGTGGAGGGTAAGGTGATGGTTATCTCTGAAGACCTCATTGTGGAGATTACTGGTCTTTCTACCCAAGGGAGGAAGATAATACTTTAATACTCTGCACATGAGGAGTAGCTTGCTTACCCATGGTTATGATTGGACATTTATGGATGGAAACTTTCATTCTTTTTGCTGAAATTTGGCAAGGTGACATATTTGAAGTTCCCTTTAGTATCATCTCCTTCACTTTAGATTGAAATTTAAGTTCCAAAATTTGATAATTTCTGGGTAATTTACCCAAGGGAAAATTGCCATTGGACACCCAAAACTATGTCAATATTCCCTAAGCACACAACATAAAAATCATCACAAATCTTATGTTCATCTATGAGCATGTTGAGTTGATTGATCTTCTTTTTGCAAGGGATGATAAATCTGTTAGCTGTTATGATGTCAAATCCTTCAAACTCTTCATCTTGAAGTCCTATCGAGACAACTAAACCCTCATCAATGAAATTGTGGGCAGCCACACCATCAACGAGTGTTATGATTCTGCACTTACATAAGAGTCCCTAAAATCTAAAAGGTTAATACCTCGATGCTCTCAAGAGAGAAGTAAGTGTACCACCATTGTTGTCATCATCTTCAAGATTTGGATGTTGTTTTTTCTCCCTTGCTAAACTTTTAGGCTCTTGAGTTTCTTCCTCCTCATCAAAGATTACCTCAACCTAATTTATTTTCCCTTTACCAAGACATTAGTGACTTGGTGCCCAAGGTTCTTTACAATGGAAACAAAAATTCTTCCTTCTGAGCTCATTCTTGGATTCTTCTTCTTTACTTGTTTTGGGTGGTAGCTCTTTTGATGTTGAGCATGAAATTCTTATTTTTGGGAAGTTTTTTTTGATTTCTCTAGAGGTGGTGTCTTATAGTTAAACTTATTTTTTCATATTGAAGCCAACAAGTTGGGAGCCCTCTTAATAGCATTTTGTAAGAATAAAGGATCAAAAGATTTTACTACACCCTCGAGAGGTTTAGATAACCCCTTATGTGAATCGTATAATCAACCTCCTTTAAGTGATGTCAAGAACCATTATGGAAAGTTTTCAAAAATCAACAGCATAATTCTCTATAGTTTTGTGTTGTTTTAGTTGTGCCAACTCCAAAAACTGGACCTCAAGCTGTTTTCTATCAAATCTTTCAATCAAGCTTTTGTTGAATTCTTCATAGGAGTTTATGAGGTTGTGTTCTTAAACGATTAGCCCATGGTACCACCATTCATGTGCTACACTATCAAGTTGAGTAGCAAATTTGATGGCTTCATCTTTCAACATTGGCTTGAGTGACAAGTAAGTGTCTAGCTCTTTTGTATTCAGCCACAAGCTGTACACTTTTTAAACCCATCAAAAGTGGAAATTGTCAATTTGTTCAAAGCATGCTGAAAATCGCTCTGATTTTCTTGTGGCCTTGGTCCGTGCTTTGGGCCATTTCTTGACTTCTTCAAATTCATAAAATTTCTGAGTGATATCTCATTTTGGATTTCAGCTAGAAGATTTCTATATTTTGCATAGCAAGCAGTGATATCATCTACTACTAGATGAAAAAGGAAACTCTTCTTTTGGGTTTTTTGGAAAAATTAAATTGCCCTCTTCTTAGATTCTTTTGATAGTACCTGTTAGCTCTTTCACTAGGCTGCATGAATTATCTGTTTGCATCAAGTTATTCGATTTCCAATAGGCTAGCAAGAAAACCAACTTTGATACCACTGTAAAGAGCCATTCTAATTTTTCGTGTATTTTGACAAATGTTTGATGAAATTGCTAATTGATAAGTGCCATGATATTTCAACAAATGTTTGAAAATATATCCATTACATTCAAAATACGAAAATAGAGTTTTGTTGTTGACCAACACCTTGAGGCTAAGTTACCGGTTTGTCCATATATTATTAAATATATTGGTAATGTAATTAATGGTCATCTTAGTCGTCTTTAGTTTGTTTAGATAGTTTCTAAATTTGTCTTCAGTCTACGATCATTTCTTTTAGAAACATCGTCTCTTGTAAATCTATATAAGGAACTTTCGTTCCTCTGTTTAATACATCGAATATTTTATCCAATATGCATCCTTGATACTTTCGTTGATTCGATACGGCCGGGGTTACGGTAAGACGGTCGACCCTACAACACAATAGTCGGATCAGTAGGGTTGAATCAAGCAATTTCACCTAAGCTGCGGTTTATTGACTTTTTGCAATTTTTTATTTGTTTTCTGACTTTTAAAGACTAAAATATTCCTCTCAACCCTAATATTTGCCTCCTAACACACGAAATAGGTAAAATCATATTCATTTAACAATTTGTGAATGAAAAACAAGTTTTTTTTCCTCCATTGTTGAACTTTCTCTCTTGCTGTAAAAGTGCAGCACCAAATCTGATCCGAACTTACTGATTTTCTGCCCTTGGAATTTTGACAAACACTTTGCTTGCAACACCCAACTTGCTGATAATAAGCTTCAGATTGCTTTGCTTTCTTTTGTCTTGATGCAATGATGAATAAATGCTTGTAAATATCTTCCAAGATGACTATGCAATTATCTAAAATGAAGATGCAACTCTTTATGTGTTTTCAAGTGCATATAAATGAATTTCTAAATGCAAATGCACACCTACAGCCAAGAGGAATTTTCACAAACACTTGGCATGAAAACTAACACAAAGTAATGCAATTACATGTAAAAGACATTTTGTCAAATTAATGACCAACAAACTCCTTATATCTCCAATATGATATTGCAATGAAATATAAGTGATTACAAGCTGTAGATGAAGTGCAATCAGACTTATTACAATATAGATATGACTGAAACTATCAATGCCAACTACCATACTCATGACAACCTTACATATGCAATTTGATTGTTCATAATATGACTGTAATTACATTGTCGTGATGCTGATTATACCAACAAATGATCCCTAATGTAAATGAGACACTAAATGCAAAATAACTTCAGAAATGAAGAACCTGGTTTTGTAGCAGCACCCACAAATAAGCTCGTTTCTCTTTGATGAAGCTGAATTTTTCCTTCAAGAAGGTGTGTCAACCCTTTTCTATGCCTAGCAATGCCACACAAATTTTATTGGAATTTATTGTGCCTCCAAAACTAAAATTGCCCCCTTGCCAAGAGGTCGCTCTTGGTTTGCCTGGCAACTTTTTAGAAAAATAAATACAGCAGTATTGGCTTCCAAAATTGTTATAGAAATGATTGTCTTCGCAAGAGAAAGTGATCCCTCCAATACCCACAAAGAGATGAAGCTTCAATGAAGAGTAATGAATGAAAATGCTAATCCTTCCATGGCTGGTCTGCAGATTGAAGCAAAATTACAGACCTCAAAATATCTCATAAATCTCTCCAAAAATGACCTCCAATGATTGCAATAAGTCCAATGAGAAAGACTGAAGTATCTTCCTCCACTATCCAACTAGGGTTGGTGTTGCACAACCGAAATTGGCACTTAACCAGCTAGGTTTGGTCTTTCACAAACGAAGACTGGAAAACAATAAGCTAAGCATTCAGCTTCAGCAGTGTAGTAGAAAAGTGTTTGCAACTCAAGATGTCCAAATGCATAGCCCAAGCCTCTTTTTATACTTTTTCAACCTCATCACCAAGAGACTTCTAGAAGATTCCAGAAATATTCCTTAAGTGACTTTATTACTTTATTATTTTATTATTAAGTCACTTAAGTCACTTTTTATTATTAAATTAATTAAATAATAAGTCATCCCTTTTGATATTTTATTTTATGGGAATAACTTAATAAATAATTAATTTAATAACATCTCTTGATTTAATTAAATCACCAATTAAGCTATTCTCATAAATTATCAATAATTTGGACAACTTAATTAAATAATTTAATTAAATCACCATACCTCCAATTCGGGGACATGACATGCTTACGCAAGCTTGAATAGACTTGAAGGTTGATCGTTGATTGTTTAAAGTTGGTTGTTGTACTATTCTAAAAGCAGCTTACAGAAGTGTTAGATTCGTTGCCAAGAAGATGCGTGAAACAAAATTTCTTCAAAAGAATTAAGGTTTTTTTTTTACTGTTTTTTTTAACAAATGAACTCTTTTGTTTTGTTTTTAAGTTTTTGTTTTGTTTTCTTTCTTCTAAGTGTCTATAACACATGTTCAATTTTTTTAGTTTTTGGAAATGAATTAAGTTATTTAGCTTCAATACCAAAATTTCAATGTGTTGTGCCTTAGGTATTACAATGGCAACCGGTTCTACCACCTTAGGCTCAAACCAATCTCGTTTCAAAACAGACCCAAACTCTCCCCTTTGGAAATATGTTGAAATGGTTCAATAACTTCTAGGTGGTGGAGCATATGTTTGGATTTGTAGTCATTGCAATGTTAGACAATTCGAGCTCATACAGACGAGTGAAAGGGCACTTGTGCAAGATCCTTGGACTAGGCATCAAAGCTTGTCTAGGTCTAGATAAACAAGGCATTTCAAAACACATAGTATTGGCATATATTGTTGAGCAAGAAAAAGCACACCAAGCAGCAATCCATCTTAATACAAGTCATCCTTTGTTAAAGAAAGGATCTTGAGTGATGAAGCCCCCTACACCGCCTTCTCAGTTTCCATCTATAGATAGCCATCCATTTATGTCCATCCCTCAAGAGCAAACTGTGCCCTCTACAAATAAAAGATCTAAGGGACCGTTGGAAACTTCATTTCAGAATGAGGCAAGAGAGATTGCTGATCAAGACATAGCAAAATGTGTCTATGCCAATGGATTGGCATTCAATGTTGTTTGCTCACCATATTGGCAAAAACTGGTGAAATCTATTAATGAGGCTCCAAAGGGGTATAAGGGCCCAGGTTTTGAGAAGGTGCGTTGCACCTTATTAGATAAAGAGGTGAAATATGTAGCGGACTCTTTGAAGTCCATAAGGGATTTGTGGATTGAAACAGGGGTGACCATCATTTTGATTGATGGAAAGATGCAAAAAATCGCCCATTGATCAATGTTATTGCAGTGTCCCCTAAAGGGGCAATGTTTTTGATAGCAGTGGATTGTGAAGGATAGGTGAAGGATGGTGCATTTATTGCTAACATCCTTTGTCAAGATATTGAAGAAGTGGGCCATCAAAATGTTGTAATGTCCCCAATTTTGCGAGCATCGAGTTAGAGTTTAGCATATTCCTAGCCCTGCATTGAGTAATATGTTTGGTTAGAAGGTCTCTTTTTAAGCGGCATTGATTAAGGAATTGTCCTTGTCTTGTGTGGTTTCAAGCTTGGCTTTCAATTGACTCGAGTTTCACATACTTACTATTTATAGTAAGTCGTGACAGAAATTCTATTTATAGCAGGGCACCTAAAGTTCACATGTTGGCAGTGTCGATTCCCAAATTCAATTGAGTTGATGAAATAAGGAGTTTTGCCTAAGTTATAACGTTTAATTATTATTAAAGGTGACTTTAATAATAATTAATATTTTAATATTATATTATAATATTATATTTGCACTTTATGACTTGAGGGTCCATTCATCATTAAAAAGGGGGCCATTTTAATTAATTACTTGGGTGCCAATTTCAAGGACATATTTTAATATTCCAAAGTGCAAATATTATATTATTTTAAAATGATTTAAAAGGCAAATTGGAGGGGATTGGCCTATTATCTTTTAATCCCACATTGGTGAGAAAAGTGTATGAGTTCCTCCAGGAAAAGTATAAAAGAATCTTAAGGGGCTCATTTGGGGGACATTTCAGAATTGATTATTGGATATTTGTTTGATAATTTCTCATTGGCATTTGGGGAAGGGAGCCCAAGGGTTTCTGCCAGCGTATCGGCTTTGGAGAACGAAAACTCTCCATTGTATCAGCATTTTGAGGTTGTGGAATATCAGCTGAAGGTGCTCACTGTTGGCTTCATCCAGAAGTCAAGTCTATGCTTCATCAGATTTATTGCTTCAGATCTACAGGAGATTGTATTTCCGGGTATGCACATATTTGTAAAAGCTTTGAAAAGGAAATCAATAAATTAATTGCATTGCTGCAGTAGGGTTTATGTTTACATTTCTTGTATTTGATTTTTTTGACTGGCAATCTGTGAGAAAATACGAAAAAATTACAAACCCTTATCATTCAGTATAAAAATCAGAAGTAGAGACAGGTAGGTCTCTTACAGTGGTATCAGAGCGGTTTCCTGCCACCCTGTGTTGTTCTCAAAAAGGAAAATTTCAGATTTTAGGGTTTGAAATTTTGTTGGAGAATATTTGGTGAAATATCATGAGAATATTTTAATTTGACAGGGTTTTAGAAATCAGAGCAGGTTTTATGAAGAATCCGTCATATTATATAGTCAAAATTATTTGTGAACTGTCACGGATTTGGAAGACTGAAGGCAGGCGTTCAATATTAAATTGTAACATTTTCCCTTACAGCCACCGCATAGCTACGTGAAGTGAGCCGATAGAATACATCTTCAGGAAAAAAAAAAACATTGAAGTTGCTCACTCAGCTAAAAAGACAAATCTGAAGGTTCGGTGTATTTTAAAGAAATTGAAATTTCAAGCAAAAGCGTTGATTTCTAATTCTGCAAGGAGACCAATCAATTTTTCAAATTAAGCCACCGCTCCTCAATGTTAAATCGTGCATTTAGAAAAAAGAGCCGATGACGTGTCTGAGGTAATCGTGCGCATCGGATTTCATATCACGGGAGTCTCACAAATTAATATTTGCGAAGAGCCGAATTTTTATTTTTATTTTTTTTTATCAAGCCCGATAGACAGGCAAGCAGCACACATAAGTTTGACGTGGGTAGAAGATCATTAATAAAGTGGGCGCAGTTACAAAGTGACGACTCTGGAGAAGGCGAATCTAAGTGACTTTGAATGGTGACGTGGAGAAGAGACTAG
>VDFB02376888.1:0-24033 GCA_007258455.2 Sequoia sempervirens
CACAAACAATATACTCTTTTCTCAGCAACACCTTATCAAAATTAGAAACAATCAACAGTACCTTATCATAGATTAAACAATATTCCCTACCAAAAACATCGGATTCACAGTAACCAACCCAAGTAAAAATATACTCATTTCTCAACAAAAGCTTACCAAAAATAGAAACAATATAGCCTTCTCAACAACGCACTCTCAAAAATTAAGAGTCATAAACCCATCAAAAAACATACTCCTTTCTATACAAAACCTTCTCAAAAATTGAAACAATACACCTTTTTCAACAACACCTTATTAGATATGATACAATATAGCCTAACACAGAGAACAATAATCAACAATGCCTAATGTAACCAAACATGTAGTGTACAACATTAACTATTTCATTCTGTTCCACCCATAACCACAAAACGTAAGAGGCTGGCCCATATATAGCTAATGCGTATACATATATATGTGTATATATATATTTGTATGTATATATGTGTATATATATATCCACATAAATATGTGTATATATATGTATACATGTGTATATATATATATGTATATGTATATATGTATATGTATGGATACATATATATGTGTATATATATGTATACACATCTATTTAGATATAGCAATCTTTACATAAATAGATATTTACATGTGTCTACATATATATATATATATATTTGGCTATATGTCTGTGCTTTTGATAATTAAGCACCACATGAAGCACGCCTGCAACTCATTTTAATAAGAAATATATATTAAACAAGACATTATTTAAAAAGGGCAACAAATCATTCAAATTTATTGTTTTGAGAAGATAGTTATTTATTTCGAAATAAATTTATTATTTCTTTCATTCTTGAAAAAAGGATTCTTATAACAATAGGCTTTCTATTAAACATGCTAAAGAACACTGGTTACCACATACATGTGCTCAACACCTTTTTGAAGCTGTTAAAGGGACTATTCAAATACTCTTTTCAGGGCTAGCCTGGTCAGGATTGCCTTCTTGAATATTAACAATGACAAAGCCATCCAAAAATATACTCCTTTCTGAACAGAACCTTATCGAATATTGAAACAATATAGTCTTTTCAATAACACCTTATGGAAAATGAAAGAATATAGCCTCAGGGAGAGGAGAGTAATCAAAAATACTTGATGTAACCAAACATAAAGTGTACAACATTAACCATTTTATTATGTTGCAATCATAAGCAGAAAATGAAAGCCATCAATTAAACATCATTGGTTTCAACAATGACCCAGACGGAGAAACACACAAAACTATAGCCATAGAGCCCATGCAGAATGATAGCCATATAATGCAACCATAAATGAAACAATATTTCTTTTCCAAATAATATTGTCTTCTATCAACAACACCTTATCGAAAAGTGAAACAAAATAGCCTTTTGAATAGAACCTTATCAAAAATGAGGCAATATAGGCTGAGGTAGACAATAACAATCAACAAAAAACTGCATTATGTCTACAATTTTATTCCGTTGCCACTCAGATGGAGAATATAGCCTTCTTAGCAACACCTTATCGAAAATGGAACAATATAGCCTCAGGAAGGGAACAATAATGAACAATACCTAATGTAACCAAACATAGAACCAACAACGTTAAATATTTTATTTTGTTCCAACCATAACTAGAAAAATGGAAGCCATAAATCAAACAATATTGGTTTCAACAACGACCCAGATGGAGAGACCCACAAAACTGTAGTCACGAAACCCATGCAAAATGATTGCCACATAATGCAAACATAAACAAAACAATATTTCTTATAACAAAAAATATTGTCTTCTATCAACAACACATTATTGAAAATTGAAACGATATATACATATATATATACAGATATATATATACATATATATTAATATTAAAATATACTGTTTCCTAAATGGAACCATAATAAAAATTGAAAGAATCTCTAGGCTTTTCAACGACACCTTGTCAAAAATTGAAATAATATAGCCTCTTCAATGATACCTTATCGAAAATAGCACAATATAGCCTACGCTACAAAAATATTAAAGTATACTCTTTCCTGAACGAAGCCTTATCAAAAAATTGGGAGAATCTAGCCTTTCCAACAATACACTAGATCAAAAAATTGAAATAATATAGCCTCTTCAACATGACCCTATCAAAAATTAAACATAGCCTAAACCAGAGGATAGCAATTAACAATCAATAATGGAAACAAACATAAACTATATAACATCCAGGATACACAACAACAACCAACAAAACAATGCATAATGGAATTAAACATCTACATATATATATATATCGTCTATTTTTGTGAATTTGGGTTGGAATCTTCATCGGCCTTCCTGGGTTTAGACTGCCCTGACTCTGGGGATAGGGTGGTGGGTTGTTTTCCTGTTTCAGTGAACTTTGGTCGGAAATATCGCGGGCCTTCCGGGTTTTTGAGGTCTTCGTCGCCATGGAAAAGGTGGCAGGTTGTTTTTGAGTTTTTTAAATAAAAAGCGTTTGGCGCGATGCCAGAGAAGGGAAGTGAAATGGCATCAACATTAATTGTTGTATGGTTTATGTGTAGCGGTGATGGTGCAAGTGACGCCTGTCTTTAAAGTCCTCAGAAAACAAAGCGTATGTTTGCACAGTTTCTGATAATGCATTGTTGGGTGTCATTCTATGGGTTTATCTTGTTGTTCAAGATAGCTGTGAGTGATGAGGGCAAGCTTTTGTGAAGGTGCAAGTGCATTCATCAGTTGTGGAATTTCTGTGAAGGTGGTTGGAGGTTATTTTGTATGTGTTGATGGTTGCAAAAGCACTAGAAAAGTGTCAGTTGTGATAATTTTGTGCCCATTCTTTGCAGGTGGTGGAGAGAGAATAGAGGGTAGAGAAAGCAAGCGGGAAGAGGTGTATTCTATAACAATTTATGTTATTTTACCTTATTGAAAATTGAAACAATATAGCCTTTTGAAGAGAAATATTGCCCAGGATACACAACCACAACGAACAAAAACTGGAAAAGGTTAACAATTATATTTTGTTCCATACATAGCCACAAAACGAAACCCACAATGAGAAACCAACAAAGCTTCACAACAAGCAACCCAAGTAAAAAATATACTTATTTCTCAACAAAAGATTGTCACAAATAGAAACAAAATTAGCCATTTTAGCTGGAGTCTGCTGTGGAAAAATAACAAAAAAATGTGA
Source organism: Sequoia sempervirens (assembly GCA_007258455.2). Taxonomy (NCBI): domain Eukaryota; kingdom Viridiplantae; phylum Streptophyta; class Pinopsida; order Cupressales; family Cupressaceae; genus Sequoia; species Sequoia sempervirens. The sequence continues at coordinate 3,202 of VDFB02376888.1, forward strand.
AATTTAGTGTGGTGAACATCTGTATTTGATAGACAACATGTAAATCAGCAGATTTAAAGAGTTTTATAATGTATAATACAAAATATGGAATACACATGTAGTGCAAGGGATTATATATATAGTGTCGTTTCATGGTTTCAGTGTAGCTTCTGTAGGTGGAAGGCAATATTGTTTGATTGTGTGTTGGCTTGTTACTGTGTATCTGTGTGTTTTTGTTGTGTTTTTACCATCTTGGTCGTTGTTGTAACCAATATTGTTTGTTTTTGTGTTGCATTGTTGCTGTGTGTTTTTGTGCACTGTTTGATTGCTTTGCAACTATTGCCACCACATGGAAACCATGAATAAAATAATATGTTCAAAGCTATTCAACAACAATGAACAATGTCTATATATATATTATATATATATATATATATGTATATAAATTTGTGTATATATATATATGTGTATATATATGTATATGTATATGCGTATATATGTATGTATATATATTTATATATGTATATTTGTGTATATGTGTATCTATATATATGTATATATATTTGTGTATATAGATGTATGCATATATATATGTATATATATTTGTGTATATGTATGTATGTATATATATACATGTATATATATGTATATGTATACATATATGTGTGTGTGTGTGTATAAATTCCAGGGGAAAGGTAAACAAATTAATAGGATATGCATCTAAGTTTGCTGGGATGAAGAAGTGAGGGAGCTATTTTAGCCTGCAGAGAATGTAGTGAGGCATTATAAAATTCATGGAAATTTCCATGAAATCACAAGTCATGGTATTTTCCATGGGTTTTATAGCACTTTTTGACTGCATGCATTGCAAGGAAAGACCGCTTTTCAATGTTTGTGCTTGCTTATGGTATGTTTCGTGAGGTGTGGAATATCAGGTGTAATTACAACCATCCCCACAATATGGATACGATACAACAATTAATGTTGGTGCCACAATGTCTTGTTCTTGTACAACTGTTGCACATGAAGAATGCAACCTTATCAAAAATTGAGAGAAACTAGCCTTCCCAACAACATCCTATCAACAATTGAAATACTATACCCTCTTTAGCATCACCCTATCAAAAATAAAACAAGATAGCCTAAGCCAGAGAACAATAAGTAACAATGCATAATGGAATCAAAGAAAAATTGTATAACAAAAAAAAATAATTAGGAAAAATGCTTCAATGTTGTAGATAACAGTTAATATAAAGTATATCATTTGAAGTGTGCCCTATAAAGGTTCAAATAAATAAATATTTTCATAAAATAATAAATATTGGGAAGAATACGTATGTAAATTCCTCTCATCTACTTTGACATACATACAAATCTACATACAGGAAAATTTAATATTGTCTCATCTATGGCTTCCGATCTATGCAAATGGTTGCAATATATTAAAATAGTCCATGTTGTTTTCATAACGCAATGCTAATTGTTGTTCTCTGCCTTTGGCTATATACTTTCATTTGCAATGTTGAATAAAATAGTTAATATTATAGAATTAATGTTTTTATCCAGAAGCCATTCTTGACTTTCATATCGATTGATTTCATTTTGACTATCAATAGAAATGTACATATACAATATTAGATGTAGAAAATAGTATTATGAAATAGTCATAATCAATGATGGGAAATGGAATCTAACACAATGTGTTTAATATTAACTAATTTATTCCATTACTATCATAACCTGAAATGTAAACCCCCCAGCAATAACATAGATTTTCCACCAATTTCATCAATGGTGAAACCAATCTTTCTTGACACACTCAAGAAATAGGGTATCATTGCAACAAGCTCTTCTTGAGGCTGGGAGAAATAATAAATAAAAAGATTTTGTGAAGGTGGTTGGAGGTTATTTTTTATTTTTTACATTGGGTGATGGTTGCAAAATGAATACATGCAATCCATAGATCAAACAATATTGATATTAAGAAACAATACAGTCTTTTCTAAACAACACCTTACCCGAAATTGAAACAATATAGCCTTCTCAACAACACCTTGTTGAAAATGATACAATGTAGCTTAGGCTAGAGTATAATAATGAAGAATGCCTTATGCAAATCAACATAAACTGTATAGCGTTCACTATTTTTGAGCATTTTAACCATGGTGAGAAAATGAAGGGCATGAATCAAAATTCGTTTCTCCCCTGTGTGTATATATGTATGTATGTCATAGTGGATGCAAACAACATTGATACGTAGTGATTGATATGTTAATTTTTGTTGGGACATTCTTGGAATGATAGGTTGTATTGTTACTGTTATATGGAATATTGATGCCGCCATTGATCACATTGATGGTTAATGTATGTTCTAGGTTGGTTGTCTTAGGGGAACATAGATTGTTTTTGAAATCATTTATGAAGAGTTCTATAAAATGTAGCTTTTTTATACTATTTGTTTTCGGTCATATTCTAAATGTCCCAACAAAAGAAATTGAAATGCAAAAAAGTTTGTAATTTAAAATTTGGGAATGGAGCTTGTTAGCCTTTGTTGGTTTAATTGAATCTTTGGTTGTTGTGTTGTTGTCGCAATAGAGCTTGTGGCTAGTCGCCGGCGTTGCAACTCTGTCCTTTTCAAAGAGCAGCCCCAACAATGTTGGTAGACTCTAGCTCTCCCCAGGCTGCTCGACAACCCTTTGGCGCCGAACCCATAAGTCTATTCCTTGTTTATTTTATGTTTCTGACACTTGTATTGGCTGTTTTCCATGTGCATTCAACAAAATGCAACCATGCTTTGCTTGCATTTGCAGCCCTTATAGTGTATAGTCTGACTTGTTTATATTTGAGGTATTTATGTGGCCTTCACATTTTTCTTTGCTGACTATTTGGGAGCATGCTATCTATAGCTATTTATGTGTCTTCCATTTTAGTGGACTTGCATATAACTTTCTTCTTGTTGTAACATTTCCTATGGAGCATCTAGTCATAATTACAGACTTTTTTCATAGGCATTATTGCATTTAATCCTATATACATACATACATACATATACATACATACATACATACATATATACATACATATATATATATATATATATATATATATATATATATATATATATATATATATATATATATATATATATATATATATATATATATATATATATATTTGCAACCATACTCAACCCAAAAATCCTCATTTGTGGATGTTTTAATGCCTTTATATCTTCTATTAAGTTAGCAGCGGCCTAAACATTGCTTTCACCATTGATCTCAATGGTGGAAATTTTATTTACTTGCTCAACGGTTTGGTGAGAGTGCATGACACTCCATGAGCCAATATGGTAGGGTGGGCATCAAGCCTTCTTTTCTTATGTTGACATTGCATTCTGCAACATGCACCGGGTATGCCTAGATTTTATTTACTTCATTCCTCCCATTACAAGTCCATAGCAAACAATGTCTAACTAAAAATAATCTAATGTTCCCAATTACTGAGCTGAGTTTTTAATGCAACCTATTATTCCCCCACCGGAAAAATATGCAGCCCATACATAGAGAAATGTTGCTCCCACAAGCTGTGTCGAGTGATGTTTATTTCATTTTCCCAAGCAACAACCATATGTGCCTAGATTTAAACTTATCTATATTTGTTCTTGCATCTATTGATAGTTTCATGTTGGAAAAATTATTTTCTAGGTCTTTGTTGAAATCATGATTGTCTCATTGAAGTGTTTTGTTTTATGCTGATGGTTGCAACACTATAGAGTTTATGTTGTTTTCTATAAGGCATTGTTGACTGCTGTTCTATCGCTTCCTAGTGTGTGCCAGCCCTGTCTGCCACCTTTTCCATGACTGTTGGGAGTCTAGTGATACATGGAGGGTTGTTGGCTAGTCGAGAGGCTACCAGTTTCAATTGTACTCTGCAAGACATTTTCGGCTGTCATGCTCTAACTTTGGTTATAAGATGGGGCTATAGACCTACAGTCAACAATGCCTTTTTGTAAATGGCATAGATTGTTCAGTTGCATTGGTGACTTTAGAATGCTAAATATTTTTTTGTGAATATATGTCGACTGTTATATTGCTTATTGTATGTGTTTATGTGGATTGTTTGATTTCTTTGCAACTTTCACCACTACATGGAAACCATAAATTAAATAATGTGTTAGAAGCTATTTAACAACAACCAACAATGTGTATATATCTGCATCTAACATCAGATTTATATATATTGGTGGGACTTTTGTTTTTGAGCTGCATATATATGCATTGCATTTGTTGGATTCATGTGTAGCATTCTGTTGCTTGGAAGTATATAAGCACAAAAAAGTGTGTGTGTGTGTTTTTTTTTTCTTTTGTTTCTTTTTTGCTTTGTCCAAATATGTATGTATGTCAAATTAGATGTAGGTAGTGTTGATATATACTCCTCACCATGTTTATTGTTTGGGGAATTCTCATGGGAACATTGTTGCGTGTATGGGGTCCATATATTGGGGATGGTTGCAATAATATATTGGATTTAAAACTTACCAAAGTAATTGGGTAGTTTATGTTATTTGGACTAAGGCATTGTTTAGTGCTAGGTTGTAGATTGGGCTGCACAACATATGCAACAAACATTGTAGCCATAGCTTGTATAGTAAGTCTAATAAGGAACATGGATTTTACCATTGATTAGGTTAGTTGATGATGTATCTTGTGTTTCATTTCATATTTCGTATGTGTAGATCTGTGTGTTTTTCACATTTCATGCAAACAAAATTCATATGTTTGAGGTCCACCTATGGATATATGTTATTGTCTAGGCATATCTTTGGATACATATATGTGTGTATAGATTTCCCTTTGTAAACGTATATCTATGTAGGTGTGGTTGCAAAGTGATAAATTAGTACATGTTCTTCACGACAGGCTATTGTTGGTTATTTTTGTATGGTTTCAAGGGTAGCTGTTAGTTGTCTAGGCCTCAATACCAGCTTGATCAATGTTGCATATCACACTTGATATATATCCTCCCATTGTAACAAACCCTTATTGAGGTCTAAATAGGTAAGAACTATGCTTGAACAAGAACATTGACTATTTTATTACTTTCTAAACATTGTGACCACACGAGAACCATATGTCAATTAGGCCTAATATGAATCCATTGAAAGGACAACCATTGACCATATTTCAGGAGGACTTCAAACATATTAAGTACTTCTTAATTGATGAAATGAGTTTCTTGGGACCAAATTTGTTGCTTAAAATAGATAGTCGATTGCAGCAAGCATTCCCTGGTAGACATATGCAACCATTTGGTGGCGTGTCTATTATACTTGTGGGTGACTTGGCAAAACTACCCCCTGTAATGGAAAATCCTATCTATGGTTCTCAGTCCATAGTGTTGGCACTTTGGCACACTTTTAATGTTGTTGTCATGCTTGACACTGTCTTCCACTAGAATGGGCAATTCGATTCACAACAACAGTTTCACACACTCCTTATGAATATTAGAAATTGATAGGCATCCTTGTTTGATTGGAAAATTCTTATGAATCGAAAGAAAACCATGCTTACATGTAAGAAAAACTAAGAGTTTGATGAGGCTATCCACTTATTCCCAACAAATAGGTTGGTTGCTTTGCACAATAGGAAAATACTATAACAATTAAATTTTCCAATTGCAATTAGTGTTGTTGAATGTTCCCAACAAAACACACTTGATTATGGTGATGATGAACAACTTCAAGTAGATCTCTTACTTGTTATTGGTCAACAAGTAATGTTAACAAATCTTTGGGTGGTAGCTGGCTTGGTTAATGGATCATTGGGTTTAGTGAAGGCTATTGTATATGCTACGGGTGCTAGACCACCTCAATTTCTTGAATATGTTGTTGTTGACTTCCAAAACTACATTGGGCCAGCATGGGATTAGGACAATCCAAGATTCATCCCAATTATCCCAATCAAACGAGGCAGCCAGAGGCATCTCCTGCTGAAAATGGCCTGGGTGATAACAATACATAAATATCAAGGCTTGACACTAGAGAAAGTTACAATAGATATTGGAACTAAAGAAAGCCAAGGGCTAACATTCATAGCTCTCTCTTGTGTTAAATAAATAGTAGGAATACACATAGATCCACCTTTATGTTTTGACATGTGCTCTAGGTTACATTCCAACAAATATAACAGGCTTCGAATCAAAGAAGAGGCTCACCTCCAACGATTGTCTACATTCCCATCATGATGAAATATTTTTGTTCTTCATGGTAACTATACCACTTCTCCTTTTCATTTTCATTTCAATGCTTTCACAATACCCTTGAATCCTACTATTCCTTTTCCCTTGTTCACTCCATAGTCTAGTTCTAATCACTTTTCCCAACATTCCAAAGGTCTTACCTCTACAATCATTGCTAAGAGAAGTTGCTATTCAATTGTTGCCTTGTGTTTCCCCTTGTGCCCAACAAGAAACATCGATTCATTCCTCTTCCCCACTTGCCCAAACTATTATCTATATTTAATTTTTCTCTCAATAGCTTCCTCCCCTTTACCCAGTCATGCCGCTTTGAGGGGTATCATGTTTGAATCATTTCTTTCTAACCATTTCAGATTCTAACAAATTTAGATTGCAAACATTTCCAGTTGTTACTGCACATCTCATAATTTTTAATACCTTCATGCTCACAAGTTTTCCATGGTGTTCGCGTTGCAACTATATTCCATTTGTATACAAGGTAAGGCTATATTTCATTCTTTCCATCTCTTCTTTTGCAACTACATCCAAACTTCTTTGTCACAAATGCCACAACTATATATATTTAAAAAAATAGATAATAGTGATTTAGCCAAACAAAATTGCCAGGTGCCAGAAGATAATTGTATGCAATTTTCCACATATTGTCCCATCCTCTTTACAAAAGGTATTCCTGCATCTTGTTTATATGATCTATTTTATTGCACATAAATTATATATTATTTGTTACTAACTATATAGCTGTTTATATTTGTCCATTTAGATATTGTCTACTAATGACACATGTTTGCTATATTAAACTTCAAAGTCCCCTTATGTCTAACCATATTTGATTGAAAGCATTTTAGATTGAAAATGTGCGTACTAAAATATATATGCACATGTTCGGTGTACAGATCTCCTAAATGTTAAATAGCTTTACGATTGCACATTTGCATGGTGTATGGCCTTCACCTACATTCCATTTTTGTACAACGTACAAGCCTATATATCTTATCTTGCATTTCTTATTTCACAACTCCATGTCAATTTATTATTGAAAGCATTTTAGGTTACAAATGTGTGAGTTGATATATAGATGCATATGTCCGCTGTACATATCTACTAAATTTTAAATAACTTTACGATTGCACATTTGCATGGTGTGTGGCCTTCACCTACATTCCATTTGTATACAACATAAGCCTATATATGTTTTCTTGCATTTCTTATTTCACAACTCCATGTCAATTTATTAAAGATGTACAACATTGATCCCAACTCAACAAATTTTCTTAGGTGCCAAATGATTTCCTTCACCATTGTTTAAAGTGGTGGACATTTAATCTTTTTGCTCCGGGGTTTGGTGAGAGCCCATGATGCTCAATGAAACAATGTGGTAGAGTGCAAATCAGGCCCCCTTTTCTATCTCAATATTGCAATCCATTCCTTGCACAAGGTATGCCTATATTTTATTTACTTACAATGTTCTACTACAACTACATTGCATATTATTTGTTGTGAATTCTATAAGTCTTTATATTTTTTGATTGATTTATCATCCACCAATGGTATGTGTTTAGTACACTAAAGTTCACATTATCCTTACATGTTTGAAACCATACTCAACCCAAACAAATCCTCATTCGTGAATTTTTTAATTCCTTAAGATCTTGTATTAAGTCACCAACAACCTAAACATTACTTTCACCATTGATCCCAATGGTGGACAATTTATTTTCTTGCTCGGGGGTTTGGTGAGAGTGCATGATGCTCCATGAGCCAATATGGTAGGGTGAACATCGGGCCTTGTTTTCTTATGTTGACACCACATTCTGAAACATGCACCAGGTATGCCTAAATTTTATTTACTTCATTCTTGCCATTATAAGTCCAAAGCAAATTGTGTGTTATAAAATATAGATCTTTGATATCTCTTGGTTTACATATTGTCTATGAATTAGAGATGGCCACTGCACTAAAATTCACACTTTATTGTTATTCTTCTAGAGCATACTCCAACCATAATGGAGATTTCAATGATTTTGATTAAAGTCATCAGTGACCAAAACTGATGCAAGACAGAGTGGTAATGGACTCAAACACACTAATTCCAATTGGATTACAAACCACAATCACCTTTGAAGGGTAGTTTCCCTTCACAACCTTGCCTATCCACAATTAGGCCTCTGTACACACTTATCCAACTATATATCCCTCTAAACCACTTATCAACTCTTGATGCTCATCATTTTAGGGACCCATAAAATTGTCTTTCAACATGTCAAACCCTCTGATAGGGTTGCTTTGGACTGGGATAACATAATCTTCCCTTCAATGCTGCTCTATGGCCTAATTAGGCCTGTTTTCCAAAGGAGGACTACCCAAATTCTCTCTACTGACCTTAAAATCTTCATCCACACTTCATACCCATCACAAAACCAACAATTCTAACATTAGTTTCCACTGTACAATCCAATTCCTCACTATCCCACTCAATAACCAGTGATTTCATGTTTAGAGAATCAATTTTCCAGACATTATGCACATGCTAGACCACCATTTTCCATACCACCCTGCCTAACAAACACAAAAACATCTACCCTAACATCTAACAGGACCATTCCACCATATTATTCAACTACAGTATGGTGGAATGGCCTTTAAAACTTCATTTTCTATCAAAACCCTAAGAAACCCTACCAACAAGCAACTTGCAAAGATTTGTTCTATTCTCCTTTATTTCTAGATGAAAACCTTCCTAAAAGGATTCAAATGAAAGCTAGAGTGATCCTCTATCTAGTGATATGAATTTTATATGTTTTTTTACTGTATGGGTTCGTATAGATTCAATATATATACAAAAACATAGAAAAGAACTATAAAATAGAGCAATATGCTTGATTTCCTTTAAAATTTTCTCTAGAACCAATAGCCTCGAATGATTTTTAGGCTTTAAAAAAATATTACCATCAACTACTAACGGTTCACAACTAAAATTTGAAGTGGTGACCATTCAACTTCTATCTTCCATATGATTTTCCAAAAAGTGTACAATAGTAACATTAACAAAATTGTAAAATTATGACTCAAACAAGACCCTACACACCTAGGATTTCTAAAACCATCACTTACATCATGTTCATGGTCATTTTTGACCTTACTACATTCTTTAAATGACCTTAACCACACCTAGACTCCATTTATAATGTTAAACAAGCCAAAATTGTGAAGGTGCCCTGCACCATATACCTGGGGAGGAAAGGATTTCATCCTCCTGATGAAATGAGGTCTTCAACAATGACTCCATGCTGAGTAATGTCTTCTTTAGACATCCAAGTTGCATCTTCTTTAGGTAGTACATGCCACTTGACTAAATGTTCTTTATATACCTTCTTGTTCTTTTCACCTCCCTTGAGTCTAAGATAGCTTCAAGCTTCATTGGTTGAGTGGGTGGAAGATTTTTGATCCACTCTCCCTCATCATTTTCAGGTTCACCTGCTTCTTTACTTGCAAAAATAGATCCCTTGAAGGGATATAAGTTAGTCACATTAAAAATTGGTGAGATGGAAACTCCTTGTGGGAGTTCAATCTCATAAGCATTGTTTTCATACTTGTGGACCACCTTGCAGGGTCCTATTTTCTTCATCATCAACTTTGTAAACTTTCCCTTAGGTAATCACTCCTTTCTCAGATGTTCCCACACTAGATCCCCCACTTTGAATTGGACATCCCTTCTCTTCAAGTCTGCCTTCTCTTTATACTTGTTCACATTCTTTTGAAGTGTCTCTTTGACTTGCTTATGTATGTCATGCATAGCCACAAAAAAATTATCTCCTTGAGCACTCCTTTTGTTCATTCCACTTAAGTCCCTTAACTCACAAACACCCCTTGGATACATTCCATAGACAACCTCAAATTGAATTCTACCAATACTCTGACTGACTAAGTCATTATAGGCATACTCTTCTTGTGGAAAGATCAAATCCCATGACTGATTGTGTTCCTTAGATTTCCCAGTGATCTATTAACAACCTCAGTTTTCCCATCAGTCTAAGGATGGTAGGCAGAGCTAAAGGTTAAGTTAGTTCCCAACTTTCTCCATAATGTTCTCCAAAAATGGCCAATGAATTTTGCATCTTTGTCAGACACTATTGACAATGGCAACCCATGTATTCTCACTATCTCCTTAAAGAATAAACTTGCAATATGGGAGGCATCATTAGTTGACTTGCATGCAATGAAGTGTTCCATTTTGATAAACCTATCTACCACCACATACACACTATCATATCCTCTTGAAGTTCTTGGCAGACCCAAGAAAAAATCCATACTTATTGCTTCCCATGGTTTGCTTGGTATGGGAAAAGTGATATAAACCAACATTGGAGCTTGTCCCTTTAGCTCTTTGACATATGACACACCCTTCTGCATAATTTTTAACATCCAAATGCATCTTAGACCAATAATAAAATCTTCTGATCTGATCTAAAGTTTTTTCATAACCAAAATGCCCTCCTAGGCTCCCACTATGCTTCTCCCTAACCAAATTCTCCCTCATGGAGCACCTAGGTATACATAATTGAGCCCCCTTGAAGAGTAGCCCATCTTGCAATACATAATCCTCATACTCCTTATGAAATGATCCTTGGGACTATTCACAAATAGAAAATATATCATGGAAGTCTTCATCAGATTTGTACATACCTCTTAGTGAGTCTACACCCACACTTTGGAGCTGCACCTCTTGCACTAGCACTACCCTCCTACTCAGAGCATCTGCCACTTTGTTGGCTTGTCCCTTCTTATGTTTTATAGTAAATGTATAAGCATGCAGATATTCCACCCATTTTATGTGTCTATGGCCTAATTTCTCTTGACTGTTCAGAAAACTCAGAGCATGATTGTCTGTGAACACCACAAATTCCTTAGGTAGCAGATAGTGCCTCCATTTTTTAAGTGCTTGCACCATAGCATACAGTTCTAAGTCATATGATGAATGTTTTCTCTTTTCCTCATTCAATTTTTCACTGAAAAATTCAATAGGTTTCCCCTCTTGACTTAACATTGCCCCTATGGCTAGGTTACTAACATCACATTCTATTGTAAAGATCTTGTCAAAATCAGGGAGTGTAAGTATGGGTTATTGTTCTACCTTTGTTTTGAGGTACTCAAAGCTTTGATCAGCCTCCTTTGTCCATTGAAATATTCCTTTCCTTTCTCCTTTGATGGTATCTATCATGGGTGCTACAATGTGGCTAAACCCTCTTATAAAATTTTGGTAGAAGCTTGCTAGACCATGGAAGCTTCTAACTTCCCCAACTGTTTTAGGTGTAGGCTAGTTGAGAATGGCCTCAACTTTCTTTGGATCCACCTTCAAGTTTCCTCCTGAGATCACAAACCCAAGCGAAGTTGGGTATGTGTAGGATCATGATGGGCCAAAAAGTGGCGATATGATGGTATGTATAGGTATGTATGACTTTTTTACCCAAAATTGATGAAGCGAAAAGGGTTTTAAAGGGGATTCTCGTTTTCCACCAATATAAATTATGCTATACTTTGAATTTAATAATAATTATTATTGATTTTCTATTTGAAGTATGACTAAAGTCTTGATTGTTAAGATTGAAAAACATCTATAGCTTTCAAGCGGTATCACAATTTTTGAATCAACATGCTCACATTCTATGCTTCACATATTATAGGATTAAAAATAAAAAATAAATTTCATGAATTTTGACCAAGTTAAAGTTGTCGACATACGAGTTTTTATATTATTTAAAATTTTTAATAAAAATCATAATTAATTATTTACTTGGAAAAAAATTAAAAAAATATGCATCACATTAAGACATGAGTCCTCTACTTATATATAAAATCTTATAAATTATTTTTATCATTTTATTGTGGTTAGGGTGGTTAGACATACACCTACTTATTTTTTCCCCGAAATTTAAGTACTCTGCATTGAAATTTCAAAATTTTACCAAATATATATATATATATATTTTAAATAAACCTAGTAGTTTAGAAACTACATTCAATTTTCTAAAGATTCTATTATTACATATTTTTTGAAATAATATAGATAGCTTATTCAAAATTTTCACGTCAAGTTGCCTAACTTTGATTTTTCTGAATTTTTGCCACTTAAGGGCCTATTTTTCCATCCATGATGATCTGTGCATACCTAGTTCTTGCTTCATCCATTCACATTTCTTGAGGTTAATCATGAGCTTTTCTTCATGCAACTTCCCCATAACTTTGTCTAGGTGGCTCAAATGATCCTCTCTTGTCTTGCTAAATACCAAGATGTCATCTAAACACACCACTAAAAACTTGTTAATGAAATCCTTTAGAACCTCATTCATGAGTCTCATGAATGTGCTAGGAGCATTAGATTTCTCAAAGGGCATCACCACCCATTCATAAAGGCCCTCATTAGTCTTGAAAGTCGTCTTCCACTCATCACCCTCTCTGATCCTTATTTGGTGGTAGCCACTTTTTAAGTCTATTTTGGAAAAGTAGTTTTCCCCTGCCAAAATATCCCTGAGGTCTTCCATCCAGGGTATAGGAAACCTATACCTAATGGTTATCTTGTTAATAGCTCTTGAATCTATGCAAAGTCTCCATTCACTATCTTTTTTGGGTGCTAAAATAGTTGGCACAACACATGTACTGAGGCTCTTTCTTACCAAACCCTTGTCTAGTAGCTCTTGCACCTGCCTTTTAATTTCCTCATTTTGTTGAGGTGTCATTTTATATGTTGCCTTATTGGGAAGGCTTGCACCAGGGATTAAGTCAATATGATGACTTACATCATGGATTGGAGGAAATGAACTTGGCAGTTCCTTCACCACAATGTTCTCATATCTATCAAGCAAGGTCTGAACCTCTTTTGTAACTTCTTCTTCTCTATCATTTGCTACTACATCAGTAATTGGCTTCCCAACAATGGAAAAACCAACCTTATCTTCCTCCAAATCCTTTAGGAACACCTTCTCCTTCACAATCATTACACTAGGTCCTTCATGGATTGTATTATCATCTTCTTGCAGAGGTTCTAATCTGATTTGCACACCATCCTTTTCAATCTGATATTCATTCTTGAAGCCATCATGTTGTGCCTTCCAGTCATATTACCAAGGCCTACCAAGGATAGGTGGCACACATCCATGGGCACAATATCATAGATTATCCTAAGTTTATAAGGCCCTATTGAGAATTCTACATAGGCCTACTCATTGACAAGAACCTACTGCCCCTTGTTTAACCCTGAATTTTTTTATGGATTAGAGTGGGGTATCTTTTCAATTTGAGTTTCTCTACCATTTCTACATATACCATGTTGTCTATGGAGCCAAAGTCAATTATAACCTTACATACCTTTCCTTGGAACTTGCAAGTTATCCTAAATAGGGCTTTCCTTTGAGGTGGCTCCTTTGAAGTTGGCACTTTAATCAATGTCCTAATCATCAAAGACTCCCCTAATTCTGGTTTGGCATGGAGAATTGACAGACCTAGACATGAGCCCACACTTTCTGCCTCTTCTTCTTCATGAACAAGCTAAGTTATTCTTTCTCCACTTTGGTAGCTTGTGCCCTGCTTTTTTGGACACTTCCATGTAGGGTGTCCATACTGATTACAATCATAGTGTTCACTTTCCTGAAAAAGCATTAGAGCCTCTTTCTGATCCATTAAATCTACCCCTGCCTACTGGCCTTCTTCCTCTAAAATTTCCCCTTGTTTCTCCACTTGAATCTTGAGTAGTGCCTTGTTCATTTGGTGTCTTTTGAAAACCTCTTCCTCTAGGGTTACCTCTAGCCCTGAAACTCCTACCTCTACCCCTAGATTTCTTTTCTAACCTCTTCTTTATATTCTCCTTAGCCTTTGTAGCTGTTTGGAAACACTCCTCTACTGACCTAGGAGTGACTAAACAAATTTATTCTTGAATTGTAGCCCTTAATCCATTCAAATATTTGGCCACTTTTTATTTCTCATTATCCATGTGCCTTGAACTTATGGTAAATTTATGAAATTATTCAGTATAAGTAGCTATATCCATCTCTTTCTGTTTCAAACTTTGCAGCCTTCTATAAATCTGTATTTCATAATCAACAGGTAAGAATTGGCTCTTTATCTTTTGCACCATCCGGTCCCAAGAAGTAATCTTGGGCTTGTACTTCTTTACCCTCTCTTCTTGAATGTAGTTCCACCAGGTTAAAGTTGGTCCCTTCAATTTTTTCTTAGCAAATTTAACCTTCTTGTCTTTAGGTATCTCCTTATACTCAAAATAATTATCTAGAGCATCAATCCATTCTATGACTTCTTCTCCATCTTTATTTCCCCCATACGTTGGAATTTCCATCTTCACCTCATGAGCCTCACCTTTTGCAGCCTTAAGAACTTGCAAGAATTCTTCTCTCCAGGCCCCAACTCCTCTTGGGGTTTTTCTTGAGGGTTTTCCTCTTCACCATTATCTTTAGGATCACTCACCTTAATAGTGCCCTTACCTCTCTTATCCTTCTTCTCTAGGGCTTCCATCCTTTCTCTCAGGGCTTTAATCTCCTTAGCAATTACTGTGCTACCCATCTTTGGAGGCATTTTGTATGGTTCTTTACATCTTTTCTCTTGAAAACTCTAAATTCCTTTGCCAATGGATTTTAAGCCTAAGCTCTGATACCACCTGATGCAAGATAGAGTGGTAATGGACTCAAACACACTGATTCCAATTGGATTACAAACCACAATCACCTTTGAAGGGTACTTTCCCTTCACAACCTTGCCTATCCACAATTAGGCCTCTGGACACACTTATCCAACTATATCTCCCTCTAAACCACTTATCAACTTCTGATGCTAATCATTTCAGGGATCCATTAAACTTTCTTTCAACATGTGAAACCCTTTGATAGGGTTTCTTTGGACTGGTATAACATAATCTTCCCTTCAACGCTGCTCTATGGCCTAATTAGGCCTCTTTTCCAAAGGAGGACTGCCCAAAATCTCTCTACTGACCTTAAAATCTTCATCCACACTTCATACCCATCACAAAACCAACAATTCTAACATTAGTTTCCACTAAACAATCCAATTCCTCACTGTCCCACTGAATAACGAGTGATTTCATGTTTAGACAATCAATTTTCCAGAAATTATGCACATTCTAGACCACCATTTTCCATACCACCTTGCCTAAGAAAAACAAAAACATCTACCCTAACATCTAACAGGCCCATTCCACCAAATTATTCAACTATAGTATGGTGGAATGACCTTTAAAACTTCATTTTCTATCAAAATCCTAAGAAACCCTAACCAACAAGCAACTTACAGAGATTTGTTTTGTTCTCCTTTATTTCTAGATGAAAACATTCCTAAAAGGGTTCAAATGAAAGCTAGAATGATCCTCTATCTACTGATATGAATTTTACATGTGTTGTTGACTATACGGGTTCGTATAGATTCAATAAATATACAAAAACATAGAAAAAAACTATAAACAAAGCAATATGAATTATTTCCTTCAAAAATTTCTCCAACCAATAGCCTCAAATGATTTTAAGGCTTTAAAAACATCTTACCATCAACTATTAATGGTTCACAACTAAAATTTGAACTAGTGACTGGTCAGCTTCTATCTTGAACCATATGATTTTCCAAAAAGTGCACAATAGTAACATTAACAAAATTGTAAAATTATGACTCAAACAAGACCCTACACACCTAGGACTTCTAAAACCATCACTTACATCATGTTCATGGTCATTTTTGACCTTATTACATTATGAAAATTCCCTTAACCACACCTAGACTCCATTTATAGTGCAAAACAAGCCAACATTGTGAAGGTGCCCTGCACCAAAAAAATTGCTTGTACCATCGATCACATTGGTGGAACAATTTATTTTTCTACTCGAGGGTTTGGTGAGAGCGTGTGGCGCTCCATGATCCAATATAGTAGGATGGAGGTCAAACCTTGTTTTCTTGTCTTCCTACTGCAATCCGCCATGTGCACAAGTATGGTTAAATTTTACTTATTTCATCCCTTACATTACTCATGTATTCCATATTTTTTATTATACATTGTAAAAGTCTTTAAATTTGCTAATTTACATATTCTTTATCAAATATAGATATTTACCACACTAAATTTCACATTTTTTTTGTTACTTTTCCACAGGAGACTCCAGTTATAATGGTGAATATGATGAACTAATGGAAAATTTAGTTACCATTGTCAAATAGACAATTAGATCCTAATATACTCTATGTTGATTTTAATAAGCAATATTCATTCCACCCTTGATTAGAATGGTGGATAGTGTATATTCTTGCTCAGGGGTTTGGTGAGAGTCCACAAGGCTCCATGACCTAATATGGAAGGGTGGAAATTGGGGCTCATTTTGTTGTGTTTTATCTTATATATCTTATGTACAGATCTCTATGTTTGTGATTTAAGATTCAAACATAATTCATATGTTTCAAGCTATCATTGTGATGGAATAAAATAGTTAATGTTATACACTTTTATGTTACATTCCATTAGGCCTTGTTCATTATTGTTCTCTTGCTTAAGCTATATTGTTTCATCCTCGAGAAGGTGTTGTTGGAAAGGCTATATTGTGCTATTATCCCTCTCATGTTCCACATAAATTGTTGACATTATGTAGTTTATGTCAATTGTTATTGTCTAGCTTGGGCTATATTCTTTCATTTTTGATACGCTCCTGTTCAACAAACTCTATTCTTTCAATTTTCAATAGCATGTTGTTGAGAAAAAGATCAAAATGTATATTGATTACTGTTCTCTATCTTAGGCTACATTGTTTTATTTTTGATAGGGTGTTGTTGAAGACACCATGTTGTTCCAATTTTCGTTAAGGTCTTGTTGATAGAAGACAATATTATTTATTAAAAGAAATATTGTTTCATTTATGGTTGGGTTATATGGCTATTGTTTTGCATGGGCTCTATGGCTATATACAAATCTACACAAGGAAATTTAATATTGTGTCATTTATGGCTTCCGTTCTGTGGAAATGGTTGCAATATATTCAAATAGTCTATGTTGTCTTCCAGCATGCACTCTAATTGATCTTGCAATTTATTTGCAATGCATAATAAAATAGTTAATATTATAGAGTAGTGCTTCAGTTGTTGTCGATGGATTACTATTGGGGAAAGTATTTATGAATGTGCATGTTTCTAATTAATTTCTAAATTTTTTATTTTTGCACCATGTTTTATATTTACAACTACCAAATCACTAGATATGCATCCGATGCATACTGCGGTAAAATAGCTTGTTTTATACAATTTATGTTAATATATTGTTGCATCCTTCATTTGGTGCTCTAAAACACTGTATGTCTTCACATATGTTGGTTAGTCTTTTATAGTTTATCTTTCTCTCTGTAACATATTCCTTATTGTCACTCTCTAGCTTGAGTGCGCTATGTTATTTCATATCCAAATTGTTCGTTGCATTCCCTATTGTGCAATTTTCTATACAATAAGTATGTATCTACTATGGTATACATAGATATGTGCACATTGCCGAGACACATTCTCCACCAGTGCAGTCAATGTAGCACTATGCCACTATCTTCTTTGCGTCTGCTTTGAGATATACTCAAGTTTGCCACCCTCAGTGTCTACATGTCTCTTACCTTTGATGTTCATCTTCACCTATCGACTCATTGTTGCGTGTTACTACACAGAACTGCTAGTTATAACAAAGTGCAAAAAAATGTGAGGCCATTAATACACATGTAAAAAATGATTGACTTACAAATACATAGTGACCAACTAGCAAGATAAAGTGGATATAATCTACTACATGCATCTTCCCATTACTTGGTTCATTATCACTTACCCTTGAAGTAAATCTTAGTCATAAAAATGAATGTTAGTGCATCTCATGCTACATCGAGTGTCCAATTCTTTTTCTCATTTAATTGTTAATTGTGAAAATAAACAAGCATCCCATACTACTTTTGGTCATCACTAGAAAATATGTAAGTGTAATAACACACAACACATAAGACCATTAATAAGATTTCCACAACTCACTTAACCTTTTAGATACTAGACCTTGACATCTATCACCTCTATCCCATTGGAAAAAGTTGGTCCAACCTGATATGGGATAACTCTTGACATCTATCTCTTGCATGGTAATGCTATTATCCCTATGATACTAAGGGTAGATCTTGACGTTTGCCACCTCTATGTTACTAGCAATAATTAGATAAACCCTAAGATACAACAACTAGCTCCTAGCATCTCTCACCTACATAGTATCAATAACAGTTGGATAAACTATGCTTGCATCATATCATGGATAACTCCTAACATCTTTCACCTCTATGTTATTGGTGAAAGTTATCTTATTATTAAGATATGACAAATAAAACTCTATCTGTCACTTATTTGGTATTAGTGATAGGCATCTGTCCATATCTGTATTAGACTTGGTTCTAACATATGGGGTCATCTTATTGTTAAGGACACATAATGCAAATATCACAAAAAATCATAATCATTGGTCAAATTGACACACACACATACACAAACATGCACACAGACACAAACACACACACACTGCATAAAATGATCTATGAATATGTACATTGGGTCCTATTGGTCTTGAGGTCAAATTACCAACACACAGGTAACACATTGAACCCACATGAGTTGGCCTCTATTCATAGACACATACACATAGAAATAAAAAATCATAAAAAAATCAAAGTCCATTCACTTCATTCAATTGTTATTGAAGAATATATTATGTATTAAACAAAAATTGATTGACAATATAGTAATATTAAACTATATCCTACCTATGAATAGTTAACAATTTACTATGATACCAACCATAAAGTTTAGCATACCATTATACACCTAACAAATGTAAAGCTAAAACATCATACCATATTTGGTAATACTTACTAGTAGTTTTGTACATTTGAAAAAGACAATAAAAGGGATTCTATTCTAAGATCAACATATATCTACATACATATTTAGAGTAGATAGATTGTTCATGCATATTTAGAGTTGATAACACCATAATATCATAATGGCTAAATTTTACACCATCACTAAATACAAGGTTAGTAGGTTTTATTAACTCATTGATAGCCATGTCATGGAGAAGTTTATCATGCCCTAGATTTTTATAGGGGCTAACATAGTTTAAAAAAAATCACTTTGTAATATGAGGTTGATAGGGGCTAACATAGTTTTAAAAAATTCACTTTGTAATGTGAGGTTGAGTTATGCTCACACTATATGTTGTCATGGGAAAGTGCATATCAATACTTTAAATATACTTTGACTATTTAGTAAAACACTTTTAATTATTTTAATTTATTTATTATTCATGATATAAAGATTTGGTTTCATAGTGCTCACTTATTTTCCAAGAATTAAATTATTTTTCTATTATTTAAGAATTGATGTGAAATGATATATTGTTATATTATAGAGTCATTTTCACCAAACATATAAGTTTATGTGATCAATTATCCTCTTATTTAAAAGAGTTCATTGATAAAGTTTGTGGCCAGCTTTTTGCATGCAATTTTTTTTTGACAATCATCAGAAATTTATTAACATGCAATTTACAACTCTGCAAATAAACTGTTTGACAATCAAAATCGTTGTTTGTATTGTGACCAAACAGTTAAGCAAAAACAACTTCAAATAAGAGTCGAATCTGGCCCTCGCCCAACTATTACAGCTGGGCAAAACAATCTTAACAATTTCAAACAATCGTAGGAACATTATGAACTCGAACAGATGGTTACGATCTGGTGAGCGTGGATCGAACACGCGACCTTCAGATCTTCAGTCTGACGCTCTCCCAACTGAGCTATCCCCGCATGAAAATTAATATCTATTCTTTGCTCTCATGGCTGTATTTTACTATACCAACATCAAGTATAACGTTTGTACTTTCTGTTAGAGCTTATAAAAGATAATGAGGAACGTTTTGTAAAGAGGAGGAGGAAAGTGACATTTCCAGAGACTAAATTTAATTGTATTCTACTTGCTGTCTATCTCCTACGTTTCGCATATGCCAGTTGCAGTTTACTTTCAGATTTACTCCCACATTCATTTCCTTGCGTAGACCCACATAAAAAGGAGTTTTTGGATGTGAAATTATTACTATTTTATTATATTATTCATACATTTATTTTTACTAAATTTTGGTTGTAAATTTAATTTTTTCTTCATTAAATATATATTAATTCTATTGTCTCTCCAGTTCTGAATAAAATCTCATGAACAGTTCTTAAAATTTTAATTCAACTGTTCTTAAAAACAGTGAGCCCTTGAACTTCTAGCACATGAGAATAACAAATATTGGGCAGTCAAGTTGATATTTTCCCAAGATTAATTCGATGTCATGGCATTTTATTGAACAACTAACAATAACCCAATCTATAATTTAGACTTAAAATTCTAGAACAAGGTATCTAAAACAATTTAGATTGGTAGCTAACTTTTTGTTAATGAAGTTGTGAGTGATTATTGAGTTAATCAACACTATTACTCTCTCTTTCTTTAGGAAACCCACCACTTTATGAGTTTGTGGGAGCTGAAATTAGC